>JAGDQP010005973.1:37963-75044 GCA_022664845.1 Lepisma saccharinum
TGTGTGTGTGTGTGTGTGTGTGTGTGTGTGTGTGTGTGTGTGTGTGTGTATGTATGTATGTATGTATGTATGTATGTATGTATGTATGTTTAGCGTGTACCTCGTAGTTACACAGTGCAGAAAGAAGATACATACATATGTACATGTGTAAGCTGAAATTGTACATTGCTGTAACTGAGATAGAGCAGATGTGGGAGACAAAAATTCCAACCACGCAGCTACTTACTTTCAGGTTTACACTGATAATGAAGTAGTGGCTCTTACAACGATTCAGGTGTAGTGACTAAGCCATAGTTTGCATCGCCACTGGGGGGACTGCGCTTGTTCGAGCCCTGAGAATTTCCGTAGCCCTGTTAGGCAAATGTCGGTATAGTACCTCGGAAAAAGTATTGGTCGCTTACCTTCTTGTCTTTTGCCGGAAGATTGCTAGATGAGAGATGTTGTTCCTGAGACTCGTGATGGGTTTAGACTATGAATAATTATGTCTATTATTCTGAAATTATTAACTAATTATAAACTTCGCAGAATGTGCGGTTTTTATTTGTGTAAGATATTCACAAGTATGTTCATTCTTCAAATACGTGGTCAACGTAACTGCTTCGACTACCTCTTTTACTGACTTTTCGTAATCTTTATTACTGTATTTGGTAGCTCTCAGAGATTGGAGAAAGTCCTCCTCACGATGCTGCACCAGAAGAGAAAAATATGAGGCCTAACAGGAATCGAAAGTGGATCGGGTTCAGACTTCAGAGCTGAAACGGGTTTAGTTTTGGACCGGGTCTATGCTTGGGGAGTTACCGAGCCAGTCGCGTCATCTGGTGAAGATCTGGTCAAGTTTTGGACCCGGACCCCGGGTCAGCAAAAGTGACCCGGTTTCAGCTCTGATTGGGTCTCACCAAAAGCGAGAGCGTCAACCTTTTGGGTAGGTGCGAGCTTCCTATTAACTCTGTTTTTAGCAAGAAGTTATTTGTTGTTAACTTTGAAGATAACTCTTGGCGAAGGTATCGTAGTTCTAGTTATTCGTTTTATTGGTTCGCCAAATTTTAAGCAGATTAAATTCAGAGTTTAATATATTAAGAATTGAAGTGCCTTGAAATTACAGTGAACGTCGAATCATCATTTGAGAACGTGGGTATTTAAGAGCTGCTTTCGGGATTTATCTCCAGCTTTATGCTTTTATTGATCTCCTGGGAATAGAAGCGCTCTACTGAGAAAGTCAAAGTTATGGAGGTCTATTCGTCTTCGTGAGGACTGCACATAGTAGAATAAATCTGACTTGTGGCTGGATTGAAGTGGAATTAAACGAGTTTCTCATTCACTTCGTTTCTATGTCGCGTTCGTAATTTCTTTCTAGTTTTTAATCTGTTGGTAGTGGATGGAGTTACTGTTATCGAATAGGCTGAGCTATGCTAGAGTCTTTCTTGCCTATAGACACACTTATACAGGATCTAAAGAGAAGATGGGAACAATCTTCGGAAGGTAAATCCTGACATCGAAATAAAAAGTTCATGCGAACATGGCTCGAATTTCACTTCGTTTTGGAGATACGAGGTTTCCTTACAATACTAAATGCAATGAATATTTCGCCACAGATCACAAACTATGCATTAAAATAAAATGTAATTTTCCAAAGATGATTTGTGTCAACACTGTGGATACTAGAAGTTAAAAAAGTGATGCCATCAGGTTGTCAGTGTTGCCAGCCTGGTTTATAGTTTATTATGTTTCACATACTTAGTATTCTCTAGTGATGATAAATATAATATGTGAACCACAGAACGCAGTGTTGCGAACTGTGAATGTTATACCAGGTTAAACATGAAAATCGACATGTGCAAAGTTCTTACAAAATACATCGAGGAACAAAGGCCTTTTTCAATCATCATCGTACATATGGCCGTACTTTTCTATGTACGTTATCGGTATGCACATTTTTGGTTCTGTAAAGTTGATCAACACAACGCACCGATGCAGAGATATTAGATTTGGATATGTCTGTCGTATATTGACTTCTACCCCGGAAGTTTGTCCCCGATCCCCTCTTTCGCGGGTGGAAATTTCCATTTTTTTAATGTTTAATATTGGTGTATTTGTAGAATACACATGGAATAAATTTGATTCTAAATTCATTTTGCAGTAAAATCTTAAAGAACTGAGAACTGGGTATAGGAAATATGACTTCTGTTTCTATACTAAGACAGTGGCTCGATGCAGAGTGCAGAAATTGTTCCGCACTGGATTCTGTGGAACACACCTCACACTTTGAAGATCCTACCTCAGAGTTCTCTTAAATTCCATCGATAAAAGATGGAAACTCGAAAACAGGGTCAGGCAACATTAAATCAGAACCAGAACAGATCTGAGGAGATCCTTATGGAAGAATGGGCTAAACATTCACAACTGACTAAGAAACATGTTCATCCAATGCCAAAGCATGAGTTACTTGAAATCTTTAATTTTAATTTAAACGTTAAGGCCTTAAGGCAACTTTGGCTCAGAACAAAGAGTTAAGTGGAGAAAAATGACTTTTACTAGATTTTCAGTTACCTGAGTTAACGGTATTCCAACACTTTTGTCAAGGTATAAAAATATGTTTTCTTTGTAAATCTTTATAAATTTTAATCGTTTATTATTATTTTCGAGTTTATTATAAGTGAAATAAATTTGTTATAATTAATGTTTTGTTAAATTTAATATATACACAATTATAGTAATATTAAGACAAAAGGGCCGCGGTGGCTCAGTTGGTAGAGCGCTCATCTCTGGAGCGTGGTCGGTTCGATCCCTGTTCATCATATGTGGGCATGTGTGGTGGACAAACACTGTGTGCGTGGGTTTTCTCGGGTGCGCCCGTTTTCTCCCACTTTCTTCATTCCACCAATTTATCCCATCATCCATCTGGCCTGAGCCACAGTTGCCTAAAGACCTTAAAATAAATTCAAGTTTAAGACAAATGTGCTTTGTTCGAATACTTTTGTCTGCTACTGTATATTATATACGAGTAGGCACGGAGAAAATATGGTAAAACAATTTTACCTTTAACACTAACACCTACAAATTACTAGCATGCAGTTCTCAGCCATTGATCCTTCAATAAATGTCGTTTTACAAACCTCAACACTCACTGTTACTGCTAGTTTGTATGTTTTCATTCTCGTGTATGTGCCGCGCCCCTAATTTTTTCCCGTACTTTTATTTTTTTTCTTTATTTTTTTTTTTTTTTTTTTAGTGCACAACTCTAGAATACAGTATTCAATATTGGGTGAATAATACTACAAGCTTCACAATACTGTTATTTCCTTATTTGCTTTGATCACGTAAACAGAATCCAGTTGAGAAATGTACGGTAAATGTTATTTATGCATATTACAGAGACTTTTGTTTTGTTTCTTTATAACTGTTTCTAAATTGTTGAAAAGTACCCTGTATAATTTGTAGCTAGAACCCGGGCAGTAGGTATGAAGTTAAATTGGTATCATGTATGTTGCGTGTCAAAAGAGACTTGTATATATCTGCATTACTTATTAAACCAACCATATTGTTATCAGCAAATTGCACGCTCTGCTTATATTCAGAATCGATTGCGGTATATACATACAAAGATGAAAAATAAAGTCAGATGTGTGTTTTTGTGGAAGTCTGTATGAAAATGTAGGTAGAATAGCTACCAAGTACTGGTATAATGTATATTTGCCAGCGTTTTTTTTTTTTCCGGACACTACTGCAGAATAACCTTTTTTCGTAAGGATAAAGATAGGCTTGCGTTTTCGCTATTCTTGAAATTGTATGTTCCACGCGAAGTTCATGGCCTTTGCATACAACGATGCTTCTGAAGAGAAGAGGGTTTCTTTTATATCGAGCTGTTTGTTGATGACCATTTTGAGACCAGCATTACTTTCATTTCTCCCCCATCCCTTTTTTATTTCAAGGTTGATAACCTGAATATTCGTAGCATGCAAGACGAAGAAGGATGTTTCAAGTTTTGATTAATTCGTATTTTTCATGCGCCAACTATCGATTTGAAAACAGAAGAATTTCTTCTCAACAATACCTCGTGTTACGGGTGTTGTTTTTACCCTGAGGTCTTTGAACTTTTACCTTCAGATTACTCCTACTTTGAAGGAGAGATGAACAATATCAGACATAGAAGCTATCTCGTATCCCTAGTGTGTCAAAGCTATTTCATATTGATTCTATTTTGAACTATTTTTTCTGGGAATAGTCTAAAGAATACCATTGTACGTAACCTAAGCAAACCCGATTCTTTATCCGTTCTCGGCCTCCACGTTCCCTTTTCTTGTTGCAAGCTAGCAGATACGTATATCTTGTACTTAAAAAATATATACTTAATGGTACCGTCAGACTGGAGTCTTAATTGCTAAATTTTGTGTCTGTGTTGGCGGAAAACCAGAAATAACCTGCTTTATTATATAACACCTAGGTTGCGTATGTTGCACCCTTCATTTATTTTATAGATTACTGACTGTTCTTGTTTAAATGTTGATATTTTTGTGGTGCTACAATATTTTAATGCCCTGCCGGTAACTAAGAGATTTGACTTCGAGTTCCGGTCGCATTTTTTTGAATTTCCAAAGAAGTTGGGCACCAGTAGGGTCAAGAAGCATGCTTGTTGGGTGTTTTGTACATTGTCTAGGGTCAGAAATCACGTATGACGGGCTTATAAAAGTTAAGAAGACGGAGAATAAAAAAGATTTAACGTCACCACTCACTCGCCTTCGTTCTCCACGGTTGTTCGGCATTACATGCCATTCAGGTATGTGTAATTTCAAAGCGCGTTAATATGTTTGAATTTATTTTTAAGGTCTTTAGGCAACTTTGTCTCAGACCGAATGGATGATGATAGGATGAATTGGTGGAATGAAGAAAGTGGGATGAAACGGGAGAACACCGAGAAAAAACACGCACACGGTGTTTGCCCACCACAAAGCTCACATGGCATGATCAGGAATCGATCCGACGACCCCTAGCACGAGAGGTGAGCGCTCTACCAATTGAGCCACCGCGGCCCCGTGTTAACATGTTGAAAATGCCTTTAAAAGCACAAAGAAACAGTTATTAGTAGTTAATATCAGCACTGTGGGACGTTAAGAAAAAAGATGATGATAACCTGCACGTGCATCAAATCCAGGCCTTTCTCTTAGGACGCAGACGCTCTACCAGCTAGGCCACCGAGGCAGTTGTAGAGAAGCGATTTCGAAAGGCTATTTACGATTTTTTCAAATTTGGAATCGAGCGCTGGCATATTTAGAAATTCAAATCGATTTGAAATTCGAAATACGTGTCCCGATAATGTCAACGACAATTTTTTCTATCTACCTGCAAGAGTTGCCTCTTATACTTTGTCAAAGTGGATATCCAAACCTATAATGATGAAGCACTGAGCCTAGAGAATAAAAATAACCCAGACAGAAATCTTTAAGTAGATAGAAAAATATTCCTCACTGAGAGTTTATCTCTAGGTTTGAACTTGTATCAGCAGCATTGGAATTGGTATATGATGATGATACAGTAAGGTAGTGCAGCCATCTAGCGTTGTACGTCACTTTATACTAATCTTAAGCGCAGAAATAACTGGTCGCCAGTGTTGCCAGGCTGTGGGAAACAAAAAAAATCTCTTTCAAGTGAGTAGAAAATATCCTTTTCATCATAAAAAAAAATCCCTACCATTTCACCACCTCACTAGCTACCGGAAAAAAAAAAAAAAAAAAAAAAAAAAAAAAAAAGCATATGAAAGAACATCTTATATTTTCTTCAAGAAGACATTATCAGACTCAATTGCGTTTTAATTTCATTACGTGCGCATTATCGCTGCTGTATTCATAATACAGTATTGTTAAATAATTAGAAAATCATTGTTGAAGACATTTTCGGCACCACCACTCATACTCTTAACAAATATGTAATCTTAACTTATATTTCTAGCGAGAATGCAGCGAGTATTGTCACTTGCTCGTCGCCAAAATTAAATGTTTTGCATTCTGCAGAGTTGAATTTTTAAAAAGCTTGCAAAGGTTAGAATGAATCCCTAAATTTGCATCTTTTCCTACAATCCCTTTTCAGGTGAAAATACCCTACGTCGAGGGATAATTCCCTCTACTTGTTAACACTGCTGGTCGCCTTAGTTTACATTACAGTGTATTCATAAGGTTACTCAGGGCAGTCTTAAGAAATAACAGTCAGTAATCACAAACCGAGAGAATTATCCAGATTACGCGTTCCTCCGCAGCAGTTACAAGCGTTTAGACGCATTAGTTTACTCTCTTTATTTACATAAGCAACCTAGAAGAGCATTCACCACAGATTCCAATATGCAAGTGAAGATAAACCATTGTGGTTAGTATCTCTTACCTCTAAAATTCATTTGTTTGTTCTCAGACGAGCGGGAGAGGAAGTAATGCATATTTCATAATGTGCACTTCTGTGAATTATTGTTGAATGCATGTTATCAGAAAACTAGGCAGTTGTGCACCACGATAAGCATTAATACTTTTTCTAATGTTTTGTCTTCGTGTGTTCTAAGTATAAATATAGTACTACATAAAGAAAAAATTGAATTATTTATTCCGTAATGCAAAACTGGTTGTATGTCATTTCCTGACGAACACAAAATTCTTAACTGAAAGTAAACTCCTTGCATATCATGACGTTTTGTGGCGAGCAGTAAGAAGGCAAGCAGTCTACAAGACGTTTTCTTTTGTACCTTTTTATGTACCTACTACGTATTTTGGGGGTTGTGGGCAGAAGGAATTAAAAAAAGGAAGCGCGGGTGGGCAGTGTTGGCAGTTCCCTTTTTCCATGCGATAATCGCTTGAAGGGAAACCTCTGAGCAAATGAACGCCTGGCAACACTTTGTGTGAAAAATACAAGCTCAGTGTCACACCAATTAAAACTGTTTTTTTGCTGCTCACCTTCTCTAGAACACGACGACATGTTTTTCAGAATACGTCGACTCAGGAACATAAAAGCATCCAGTTGCTTCCTTTGTTTAACAGAACGGGCTGTTTTTGCAGCCTTCTTTACGCGCCGCAGAAATGCTGTGCATAAAAGGGGTCTAATATATGGTGTTAGCGTACCTGATAGGTTTCAGTAGTAGAGTAGCTTATGGCACAAAATCGGTGAGATCTATACACGAGACATTGAAGCACCAAATTTTTACCGGTTAATGTACTGTACATCTCACATAAAGTAGATCTGAGGCGTGTACCCGATTTTAATGGCCGCCATGTTTGATTATGACGCCTTCCTGAATTTTTTCAGCGCTCGCTGTAGAACGCGTTTTCTCAAGAACCGGTTGCCCGATTTACATGAACATTTTTTTTTTGTAGCTAGTGTAACCTATTTTGTATATTTTAAAAGCATACTTCTTATATTTTTTAAAAGTACTGTCCATAAATACTAGCCTGCAACGTTGTGGCGTTTGACTGGTTGCGGAACACTTTAGGATTTGGGTAAAAAATAATAAACTTTTTGTAGATACTTTTCTTAAACCATTCCTACTAAAAAGTAAAAAATAATTTTGTTTATGCATGACTAAAAAGCAAAGCATAGAATACGCTCTCATATACAGTCACTTCATAAATTCAAGTTCTTTTTAGTCATGCATAAACATTTTTTTTTTTTACTTTTTAGTATGAATTGTTTAAGAAAAGTATGTCTTTAAAAAGTTTATTATTATTTCCTAACAGCTATGCTGTGAACGTAACTTACCTGAAGAACACCCAAATGGGATTAACCCAGGACATCGAAACTTATCTGTGGCCGGTCACCATGGCGTAGCCTAGTTCTTCGGTAATACTGAATGGCCGTAGCTAAGTTACACCCGAAATTTCCTGGGTTTGAATCCAGTGGCCGTTAATCCTAACCGAGGTTTTAATTTTTCCGTAATCTACCAGGCTGATGTCGAGATCGTAGCTTGAAGCTAGCAGAGTTCCTTCCCATGTCTTTTTCCCCTACTCTTTTCCCGGCCAGGACTAAAGCTGCCTGAAAGACATAAATACGACTCAGTTCGGTATTCGGCTTGAGCCGAAATAGTTCATTCAAATGGGACATTGGTCGCTTTTTACCACAACCTTGTCGTTGGAAATTGAAGTTGCCGGTGTCGAGCTTATAGGCGTTGGCATGACAGTATGATCCAGCCGATAGTGAGGTTGAAAAAAGCACCATTAGACGAAGTAATGGATAAAAGCAAAAGCTTTAAAACGTGAAGTAGTTGTGTTGTAAGATGTTGTGGAAGCAACTAAGATGAAATGCTTTCAATTTCCTGTCGTAGCTTTCGCCATTTTCTTTACTCAATCGAGACGAGAAATCCTGTGGGAAATGTTGAGGTACTCACCCGTTCAAAATATATCGCTTGCAAGTTACAGTGAAGCTGTTACGACTTTACCTGATTTTTTTTTTTTTTTTAATTAGTAAGTCACAAAGGTTAGATTGTTTCCATTTACATTCTGTAAGCAGTGGCATAGTCTGGAGATGATCTGAAGAGAGAGAACGGTGGAAGCTACTTGTGAACGTAGCAGGCATATATATTTTGGCTGTCTCAGACAGTATATACGCTTTTCACGCCCTGTTGGAGTCTCTTCGTGCTGGAGTGGAGTGTTTTCCGCCGTCATGAACGTTTACTTTCCTTCCCATTTGAAATCTTTCTCTTGGTCTTTCCGCAGCTCTTGCTTTCCGCGGTCAGTAGCAGGTGACTCTAACTTTTCAGATGTTTCCTTCAGAAAAGAATTCTTTCGTTTCCACTGGACTCGGTTCTTCAGAGAAGTCGTGCGGAATATTGAATCATCTTTCTGGTTGTTGAAGAATCAACCAAGCTGCATAAAGGTCATGTTAAAACAATGCGATTAAAAAAAAAGAAAAGTATATTCAAACATCAGTTCTAAGTGGAGTGGTTGACAGTAAGGGAGAAGTCCAAAGTTCTTATTTCAGGGAACGGAAGAACCTCACTTTCGAGAAGTTGCAGCTTCAACACAAATTTCAAAGAAGTTTTGCCTTTAATTTTCTGTCTTAGAAGCTGGTACAGATATAAGTATAATAATTGAGGAACAATATACTGTATATCCAAAGGTAACATGTCCACTGTCACAAATGTTTGGATTGATAGAAATAAACGAAATGGACTGTTAAAATAAATAAATAAATAAATAAAAGCACTGCACGAATCGACGCTGCTCCGTATTGGGGTCTTAAAACGATGAAAAAATTGTTTTCCGAGAAATATATATATATATAAAGACATGAAATGGACGTTTTGTGTTCTCTTTTGATGTGTAGCTCCTCAATTTCATTAAAATTTTTAGCAGCCCCCTACCCTGGCAAACAAAATTGTCTTTTCTTTTTTTTAATCTCACTATATACAGCTATGGACACAAGTTTTAACGCATGTCTTTAGAGAATATCTCCCAAATTCGCAGATATCCCGGAACTGCACTGAATCCTCCACGCCCTGCTGCCCCCTCCCGAGGAGTAATGAAAAGTATACACGGGTTTATGTACGAGGGTGGGCTGAAAAGTTTTGCCTGTTGATTAATATCTCTATTTATAGTGAACATAATTTAATGAAATAAGAAACAGTGTGTACCTTGACATCTTGGCTTCAGTTCTGGAACATCACTTCTCCACATAGTCACCATCTACTTGCAAGCACTTCCTCCAACGGCTCACCAGTCCTTCCACAGCGTCACGGTAGAAATCCTCAGCGACGATACGAGGCTGAGGGCGACGCTTTCCTGTGCCAAATCGTCACAGGCGACGAATCGTGGGTCCACCACTATGGAATACCGTCACAAAAGTTCTCCCAGTCCAAAATTTCAAGGTCTGTCCATCTGCGGGAAAAGTCGATGCCGACCCTGTTTTTCGATGTTATTGGCGTTGTCCACCCCGAAGTTTTCGTCCCAAGGGTACCACCGTGAACTCACAGTGGTACATCAAAACCCTAAAAGAGCTAAAGGCTCGACTGACACGCGTCAGGCCTGACAATGAAATCCCTTTTCTTCTCCATGACAACGCATGACCCCACACCCCCATACAACCCTGATCTTGCACCCAGCGACTTTTGCATGTTTCCTATACTGAAGGAACACCTTAAGATTATGCGCACACTAGGGACAAAACAGTCGTACGACTGTCTGGCTCCTGTCGTTGGCAATGTAGTTTAAATGAGAGTGCGCACACCAACGACAACGACAGAAGAAAGACAAAAGTGTCGTGGAGCCTGCCCGACAGCTCGCAGACAAAACTGTCGCTAGGGCTAGCTCACAACATAGAATAGCATTGGCGTACCGCAGATCAACGACAAAACAGTTGTACGACAGCTATCATTCCTTCAGCAGTGACCACAAAGTTAACCACTTTTTCTGTGTATTGTAGGCCTAATGTGCGAATTAATGGATGAAGATATTGAAACATTCATCGAAGAGGTCGAAAAGCGACCGGCTCTTTTTAACAAAAGTATAAAAGAATATTCAAACACTTTTTTTTTTAAATATACTGTATGGTAGGAAGTTTGTGGTGTTGTGATACCCAATTGGAGCTCTTTGGAAGGAGAGAATAGAACAAAAGCAGATAAGTTCAGGATGGATATTGTATTTATTACCCCTGTCATGTTTATTGGATGAAAATACGCAAGCGTGTTACCTCACGATATATATATATAATAGGTGCGCCAGCAGTTTGATCACGTCATTGTGTTGTTTTTGGAGGAAATACTTCTCACGATCACGTCGCAGCCCCTATGTATGGAAATTGTTGACATTTTTCCACTGGCTACCATCACGTTCAAGACCTGCGGGAGAGGATAAAAACTATCCCTTGTTGTCCTGTACAGGGCATTCATGTTGATTGTTATTTACTTGTAATATGTCTGTGTTGCAACTGAAACTACGTTCATTAGATGGAGGAATAATTTTATTTACTAAGCTTTTAGGATCTGCACTTCAACATTAGAAATAATGAATTTCCACGTAAATGAGAAAAGCATGGGCGAATTTAGAAGAGTGACTCGAACTCCTGAAATTTAGACTTGATACAAAATGTGCATAATTCAGGCGCAGTGTATGTATGTTATAAATTTTTAATTTTTGCGTTTAGGTTTCTTTCGGTAAGGTCGGAATAGGGTAGGGCAGGGACACAGGTAGCGACCAGGGCCTTTGTCACGGTGCTATACCGACATTCGCTGTTCGGTGAAACTGAGGAACCCACAAGCCGGCTCAAGTCCTCACGCCAGCCATCCCGACAGGTTTTCCAAGATTTTCTTATGTCCTTCAGACTTTTGACAGGCTTAGGTTATAGCTGTCAGTATATTGCCATTAAATATTTTTTTAATTCTTAACTCCATGGCTTTATGGAACTCGCAAGTTCATCGCCGCCATAAACAACTTTCGCCATTGGATTCTATCCTTGGTAGGATCAAGCCATTTTTTCATCACAAACGGGGAACTGTCGGTGTACCTGATTAAGTACGACTGTCTCAAGTTGGATATCATCTTCCAGGAAAAGGAAACACTTGTAGAAGATGCAGAATTCGCAATATTCGGAAGACCTCGTTGTTTATTACTTTTCAAGAACAAAACATATTTCCACTATTGTTGTAAATTTTTATTCATATATGATGAAGAATTTGTAAGTCGAAATGTAAATATTATTCCTTGAATTTTTTAAAATTATTATTATACAATACAATTGTTATAACCCAAAATTGAACAAATCAGCAATTTTGTGTAAAAAGGAGATTAGAAATTAAAAGTTGTACCTTCACCCTATGGGAATAGCCGTGGCTCAGGCTGTAGCGCGTCTAACTACGAATCGGTCGGCCCGGGTTCAAATCCCGGCCAGGACACTGGAGACTTTTCTCGCAGTGTTCCCATGCTCCGAATCCAGGTCCACTCAGCCTCCTAGCAAATTGAGTACCAGAGTGTCCTTCTGGGCACCTTGGGAAGGTAAATACGGTCGAGCGTGGGACTGACCACCCCACCTCACTTCGTACCGTAGGTCAAGAAAAGGTGGATCGCTACCTCCACATCCCCCATGCACCGTTCACGGCGCGTACATATCGCACAGGGAATAGCGTTACCTTTTTTTAAACCTTTACCTTCACTCTATGGATTTGCTTCAATCAAAGGCTCATTGGAAAAAATTAATTCGAATTGTGCCCATTTGGGATATCTAATTGCGAGGTGCAATGTAACGTCATCACCTAGACTAAAAATTCTGTTAACCACAAAATGTTATATTGGATTAATAATAGAAATTCAAACTTGAAATAATTTGGGTATGAAAGGGTTCGTTTTGATAAAATGGAATTTCAGAACTTCGTAATGTATCTTTCAACATGTAATTTACAAATCTACATATAGCTTTCAACAAAGATGTAACTTACATTTTATTGTATTGCCATGGTAATGCTCCGGCTGGGGTTGTGAAATAGCTCGATAAATACTGCCTGACATCAGCTCCCCTGCTTTGATTTGAATGTAATGAAACACTGTCAAGAGGACACTCACAAACGGTGTCAGTAAAACATATGCCATCTTTTGTACGTACGAAATTCATTCAGATATCAAAATGGACCGGAGCAAACACAGTATAGTGGTTAGAGCGTTGGACTCATGTCCGCGTGGTCCCGGGTTCAATTCCCGGCTGGAGTCCCACTTTTCGGCGTCCACCCAGCGTCGTGAGGCAAATTGGGGAGTCACGTGAATAAAGACGTGACGGCCACCTTCGGTCTGGTAAGCCCCTGATACGCCTGTTCGTGATTAGGTACGCGCAGTGCTGACCACACAGCCGTTATCAGGTGGACGTAGTTACACCAAACACGGACAGGTGGCGTTGGGGCAGACTCAGGGCCTATAGGCCTGTTACGCCAGTGTGTGTGTTTTTTTAAATTGAAATATCTTGAACCTGTATTATCTGGCTTTACTAGTCGAATATGTTTGCCCTCAAGAGCTCCGATTACGTTGGGAAAATTGGTACGTTCACTGAATGTGTTAGCTATGTTCATCCAGTCTTCTTTTATTTCATCCGGCATGTAAATTGATTGTAGTTTTCCCCAAATCTTGTCACAGCAATCTTTGACAATAGATCGAAGAGTAGAGGGTGCAATCAGGTATTCATATGATAGAACATTGAAGGTAATTCAAGTTGACAAGTAACTAACAAAAAAAAAAAAAAAAAAAAAAAAAGATGATGGATGTATGCAAGATAATATTATGCTTTCAAGTTCCTCTTCAAATTCGTTCAACTTCGATTAAATTTGAGCCATTAATTATAAAGATATCTTACATAATCGTATTCAAATAATCAATTTTTAAAGAACCATCATGTTGAATCAAAATGGCGGATGAATGAACGAGAATTTCGAATCGCTGTTTCAAGTGTGTATATATTTTACGCAAAACCGTTTGATGCTCGCGTAGATCTTCGTACAAAATGTGAAACTTTGCCATTCAATAACCTAGAACTATAAAGAGGATGCACCCAATATTGTCTACATTTTCGTTTGTTTCTTTTTTCGCTGTACAACAAGAGCACAAAACACTGCAGTTTCCACGATATCCATTTTCCACAGTTTACAAGAGATCCGGCCAGTGCTATTCCTACAATGCTTCTGTTCAGATTTTCCCGCCGACAGATTTGTCCCCAGTGTGCGCGGGTATCACGACAAAACAGTTTTGTCGTTGAAGTGTCTTACATCGAGCACGACAGTCGTACAACAGTCGTACGACTGTCTTGTCGTCAGTGTGCGGTAGCCCTAAGGGTAACCAGTACTCATCAGATGAGGACTTCCAGCGTGCTGTGCGATCGTGGTGTGTCGTTGGATGGAGTGCGTGGAAGTGGATGGTGACTATGTGGAGAAGTGACGTTCCAGAACTGAAACCTGGATGAAGGTACACATTGCTTTTTGTTTCATTAAATTACGTTCACTGTAGCCCGAGATATTAATCAACAGGCAAGACTTTTCAGTCCACCGTCGTTGTAGCTCATTCATCTAAACTGAAAATGGAGCGTGTACAGTATGCGAATATGTACGAAATGAAGCCAGACGAGTGTACATAGAAATAAAGAGTGAGCATTACAGGTAGCAGTTTAAATTGTCATTAATTTTTAACTTTATATACGTGATACAAAGACCTGAAAGCATTGTTGTTCATGTTTTTCTGGGTTTCCGTGAATTGCAACCCAGAGAAAATTAATTTGAAAACCTTTTGTTATTCACTTACCACTTGTGTTTTTGTGTGCTTATTCCTGTTAATTAAAATAGAAGATGGTTTAAAATCCCTCGCTTTCACTCGATTGCTCCATCTCGTTTTATTTTCGTTCAGTGCGAAGAATTTTCTCGTTTGTTATGTAATTGCATTAAATAGTTTGATAAATCTTCGATCAGTTTTTGGGATTTGATGAGTCGGACTTCCCACTTGAAATGGAAGGTTGCAGAATTAAGCAAAACCGCCAGTTCATTTAAATGTAAATTGTGAAGCGCTTTCGTGGAAACCTAACTTCCTGGAAACAATATATTTTCATGATTTTAATCAATATATATTGTTATGATGCTCTCTTTGCGTAAGCGGAGTTCCTGAAACACGTGGAAAGTGTTTTAAAATTCGTATTTCTTAATGTGTTACTGTTCTCATAAATTATACCGACTTCAGTAATGTGTATTTTGTAATTGTTTCTCGTGTGTGCTTTTTCTTTTCAAATGCTCTGACCTAAATAAGTAGTCCCGATATGCATGGCGAAATTTGGTGTACTGAAGATGGAAATTTTAATAAGCAGAATCTGACAAGTAAACCTTTCCACGCTTCAAACTGCCTTTTCGACCAAAGTTAGTAGAGGAGTAGGGTACATCAGGAAACCATCAGAAAGCATGATTAAAAATGCTTTCGTCCATTAAGACGGCCGCAGTGGCAAAAAGATTGATTCATAAGAGTTAGCACTCATAGGATGATCTTAGTTGGAAAATGCACGTTTATTTGTAAAATGCTTGAAATAATGGAAAACAAATGCGCATGAGTACTGGATTAATGCACTATCTTCTAAAGCAGTGGTTTCCAACTTCAGAAGGCTCGAGGACCACAATTATACCTAGAAGTTAAATAGCGGGCCGCACCAAATTTAATTAGTTAAAAAAAAACGCAGTTTTTTTTTAATGAAATAATTGATTTCCCAACGTTCTTAATAGAATTTATTTATTATGATTCCAAATACATTATAATTGTGATGATTTTTTTATTGACTGGCGATACAATTCGATTTGTTATGATTTCCTTCTTCGGTGACTCCACTGCATATCAGGGATGGCAATTGAAACTAAATGAATCAGTTCCAACCTTAACTAATGTAGAAACAAAATAGAAGAATGCCAACTTCAGGAAAACCAAGGACGACATTTAAAGACGTTTGAAACGTTTGCAATAAAATGCAAAGATATAATTCTGTCTCTGGGAGTATAAATTAGCGGTCGAAATAAATCATCCTGGACGAATTGTAAATACATGTATTAATATAATTTCGTCGTTCCTGATACCAGGAACGAAACAAACAAACAAAGTAAAAAAGAAACTGAACTTTTACTGTAAAGTTTATAATAAAGATGTGGAAAAGAACCGACATTGGCGGTGCCCTGAACGTTTTGGTCCAGTTTTCAAGCCTGGTGCTAACTGCAGCAACGTAATAGTGCCTGCTGAGTGCAAATATATATGTTTAGTACCTGTGGCGATTGTCAGTTACCCGACTATGAAGGAATTGGAATGGCAGCAGTATGTGAGAAATTTTGTCAAATTGTACAAAAACTTCAGACCTTCGACATGCTGCATGAAGCCCATTGTGAGAAATGTTTGAGTCGAACACAATATTACGAGTGGCACAGATTTTTCAAATTCGGTTGAACTTATACTGAGGATAACGCGAAATCCAGAAGGCCATCCATATCTACTAACATCGATTACGTGGAAATGGTAGGGAAGTCATCCTTGCAAACCGTTGTCTTGCCGTACGTGAAGTTATTACTGAACATCAATAAACTACAGCTGCGTTGTATTGCCACGATGTTTGTGCCATGCTTGTTAACAGTCGAGCAAAAAGAGGACCATGTCAGGACATGTGAAGAGTTGTTAAGCCGCAAGCGAATGCTGACTCAAATTTCCTAAGACTGGAGAACACTAGTGATGATACTACGGGTACGACGTAGAAACGAAGGTCCAATCATCACAGTCACTCGGACGATCGTCACTACTGCCCAAAAAAGCACGAATAAGTTAATATCATATTAAAGTGACGTTAATCATCGTCTTTGACTGGAAGAGAATTGTCCTTTCGGAGTTTGCGCCAAGTGGTTTCACAGTGAATGCAACAAACTACGTTCACGTCATGCAATAATTGCAAGAAATGTTGCGGCGCAAGAGACTAGAGATATGACAGAACAAGTTCTGGATATTTCACCATGATAATTCACGTCACTCGTTGTCTGGAAGATTTGGGCAAAACACCAAACACCTGTTGCCCCACAACCAGCCTACACCGTGATTTGGCACCAACTAACTTCTTCCTACTGTCTAAGTAAAAATCAAACCTCAGAGGAGATCCAGGTGAAATCGCTATGGAACCTCCAGGCCATTCCAGAACTGAAGTTCCAACAGTCATTCTACCACTGCACTAGAAGAAACGCTGTGAGCGGTTTGTGTACAGTGAAT
The DNA here is from genome assembly GCA_022664845.1 of Lepisma saccharinum. NCBI lineage: Eukaryota > Metazoa > Arthropoda > Insecta > Zygentoma > Lepismatidae > Lepisma > Lepisma saccharinum. The sequence continues at coordinate 54,667 of JAGDQP010005973.1, forward strand.
GGGAGTTCTTTGAAGGAGATGGGTCAAGCTAAACGGTGAACATTACAGTTTTCTCAAAACAAACCGTTAAAGAATTCGTCCTTTAACTTTTTAACCCTTTCATAGTAGGTTAATCGCAGTCTTGAGTTAATGGAATCAAAATTAAGTTAATTGTCTGCTTAACTCGAATAATGAATTTGTGCCCGTTTGAAAAGTGAAATCCTTTGGAAATTAACGGAACATACACATTACACACTTCATTAGGCCAATAGTTAATTCACTTTTCAAACTGGCCTTGCGGGCCACAAGAAAAGGCTTCGAGGGCCGCCAGTTGGAAACCCCTGTTCTAGAGGGTATGTTTAGCATGGCCGTCATCTTGAAGTGTTTAGCATGGCCGTCATCTTGAAGTCTGTTATCTTGAATCTTGGTCATTTTCTTTTTAGTGGGAAGGGAGTCATGTAACATCGATCTGGGCTAGCAACACACCAGACATACAGTGAAGTCAGTTTTGCCATGGAGTGAGAGAATGATATGTTGCATTAACGTGCGTAGTTGATTGAAAAGTCTGGAAACAGTGCAAGAAATGAGAATCTAACACTGGTAGGTGGTCCCCACCACGCTGGAATTTGGAAAACCAATTGTACACAGTTCTGTTAGATGGTGCTTAATCTCCAAAATCGAAATGAAGTCGCTCGCATTATTTCGGTGTTAAAGTACATTTGAAGTCATAAAAAATCATTACCCGAAAGTTATCACGCGAAATCGCAATTTCTCGAACAAAACTACTACTTCTAACTGCTGTGAAAAACATGCATAGGTGTAAACAATCAAAGATAATTTAAACATAGAAAGGTCTTTTCTTTCGATCTTCATAAGAGCGGAACATTAGCGCCACTGTTGGCAGTATTTTGCAGAAACTTTTCCAATAGCCCTCGTATTATAATAAACAAGACTTGAATAGATACTAGTGTTTATTTTTTTAGCCAAAATGCTGAAGTGGTCAGTTAACAAAACTGTCTTTTGATAGGACCACATTATGACATGTGTTATCGTTTCTAACTGTACTTTTACACTAAACTGACAGTTTTTTTTATTATTATTATTATTTGCACATTCTGCAAGACACCAGTTGCCACAGTGAGTACAATAAATCTATACCCACGTCTAAAATCAGCACCTTTCCGATATGTGCACTGTGAATTGTCAATTTCACACTGGACTCTGTTGTAGACGTTGTATTTCTTTCGTATTTCAGTTGTTTTTACTTTTTTACCGTTTTCTTCAGGTTTTCCGCTCTTTTCTGTCATCTTCCTTACGTGTTCCGGTGACGTCAAGAAATTCTGTTTGGCGTCTTATTGTGTCTAAAGCACCTGACCGTTTTACATGAATATTCTCAACCCAACATTTCTGTGACAATTCATAGAAGGTTGTACCTGTCGCCATCAGTCAGTTCTATTCTCCACTACAAAGAGCACACGTTACTGTGACAGTACACATCCACTTGAAATAGATTCCCTAAAGGCCTAAATCAAGGCTAGAAGAAGAATACCGAGCGATCCAAAAACCATTTGGTTTGGTTTTGGGTAACTTGAAACTCTACTGGAATTTTTCAGATTCTGGGTATGGAAGATGACGTAGCTTTCGCTGTTCTGTGGAGGGAGGGGTATACGGGGTATTAATATATGTTTTTGCAGCGTGCACTACATTCTGTACCTTCGTAAGAGCTTAGATCGAATGGAATGACCTCGTCTCAGCCGCCAAATCAACTCACTGACAACTGTGACACGACCTACGTCACTGGCTTTTCTCTTGGCGCACTCACTATACTTTATTCCACGTTTCCGTTTTGTGTCAATCGTTTCTCCACAAGTCCGAGTCTAAAAGAAATAGGTTTGCTTTGGAGGTCTGAAACTAATAACTGATCGTCTTGCTTGATACTTTGGAATCAAAATCTGCAGTTTAAGCGTTTTGTGTTTCAAGTTAGCGATTAATATGAATAGGCTTATGGTAGGTAAGGAGCGAAATCATAGCAATAAATCAGATGATGCATAGACATTGTTAAACTTAATCCTTGTACTTTGCGTCTCCCGCTGTTTCTCTCTGCTGTACTAGCTAATGAATATTCAGCTAACAGGTTATGTTGTTGCAGTATTTTTAAAAAGTAAAGTGAAACTTTGTAAGGATTAAATTTCACAGCGTGGCTCTTGTTTGTCCGGCGCGGCGGTGGAACATTCGATATAAATTGCACTAATGACAATTTGAACTTGCCACGTTAATATAGATAGTCAAAGGCAGCATCCGACTTCGGTAGGATTAGTGTTACCGTATAATCGATGGAGAAAGACTGCATAATTTTATCTTCAGCAGCAAGAACAGGATTGGTTGTTTTAAACCGAGATTGTTGAATCTGTACTTGAATTTGATTCATAGAGCGGAAACTTGGGAATGCACTCACTCTTGAAGGAGGATATGGAAGAATATATATAATGAATTTCTTTCCCTTATTTATTTCTTCTGGTAAATCGTACTAAAAGAAGGTTTTTTTTTTTAACGTTCTTCACTTGTATCAGGCTAGACAAAATGTACAATGAAAAACTAAAACTTCCCCATTTCGCTGCTGTTTTAGGCCTCTTTTATCCACGAGCGACTTGCCAACCACACGAGCGGCGTCTTATCTGAAACAATGGAAGCAAATGAGTATGTTTATTCAAATGTCGCCCGATTTCCTGCGGTCGCGTTCTCTAAAGACAGCCGTCGATGATCTATAGAACGCGTGAAGCTAATGTTTATAAACACTTTTAATCAAGATAAAAACGAAGGAAGGAAAATGACGATGCTGGTGTTGCCAGGCGTTCAGGGCAGTTGCTAACACGTTTCCTATATAGCTCAAATTTTGGTAACCTCCGTTTTCTTTTCTGCCTAGCTACTCAAGCGACGTGTCGTAAGTGAATTAAAGAAAAGTGGTTGCAGTCTGATTTCAAGCTTCGCGCCGCAAGCGACTCGCACAAAAAGGCTCTTAGGCTTCAGCAACTAAATCTGGGAAGCCTTATATCACCGCTAAGTCCGTCCGTCAGTTAAGCCGTCGATAAATTTCAACTCAAGAACTACTACTAACCCAGGGACTACAAGGGCTACGAAGGTGATGGAGGTGTCGTTCGAAAAATCTCTGCGGGACGAGTTCAAAGCTCCAGGGTGCGGGTTTTCAATTTTAATCTGCGTTCTTTTGTGATTTTACGAAATATGTTATATAAAGTTCAAAATCTGTGTGTATTTTTGTTTAGACTCTTTAAGTTTACAGGAATTTAATACGTTACATTTTTGGACTGTATTTCAGCCCAGATTGATACATTACTTGACCCACTTACTATTTAAAAATTCTAAAGCATAGTCAAGATGGCCGCTTTCAAGATGGCGGTCATTATCGTTATACTCTCCAGTATGTATTGCCTCCTGTCCATTAGCCATTTGCTTTGAATATATTCAACAGTTTGTGAAACAAAAGGCGTTTTCCTTACTCTGTTTGGTTGACTTCCTCTCTACATTCCATCTTTCTCGGGTCCCTTTGTCATTATTTGTTGACCATAGGAGCTATAATTTTGGCTGTGAAGGTTTACCTATATACGAATTTTAATCAGAATCAGGCTCCGTCACTTGGTGAGTGTCCCTTGTAAAAACACGCTCCCATTGACTTCACACGTAAAAATCGAAGGTCAGGTATCTTCGCCACGGGTGCCCATTCTCGGTCTAAATTTTGCAGGCCACTCTCTCTGATAGTGAAGTACATGTCTACCAAGTTTGGTCAAAATCCCAGAGCCAGCGGTCTGGTCAGTTTAAGTCCGTCTCATATCCAAGGCTCTACCATTCTAAGAAGGAGATTCAAAATGTTGTTGCATTTTGTGGTTAAGAAGGATCTTTTACTACTATTCATAAAGAAGTAGTACCAGGGCTCAGGTTTTTAGGAATTCGTAAATGTCGTTTTAGGCTTTATAAAGAGTTAGTTTAGCCCATTTTAGGATTTCATTTTTTCTATAATGCGTGTATTATACTAACAAATATTAGCATTAAAGTGAAATAAGTAGCTAATAAATTTCAGCTGTAAACACATTTCTCTTGATATGTTAGCTAAATATTTATTGTTCATAAAGCAATGACAAAAAGTAAAAATAAATAAATAAATAAAGCAGCACTCACAAATAACCCTCTCTCGATACTAAACATGAACTGCACTGCCTTTTATACATTATAAAACCGTAATATTTTGGATTACAGCAACAATAAATTTATTTTTAACGCTGCATTCATTGTTAAGCTGTGCTAAAATTAATAATTTTACTTTGTTAACGTGTCTACTACCATAAACTCTGCAAGACACCCACATTCCCAACGAAAACAAGAATTAAATTGAAATTTATTAAAGGACTTTAGGCAACTTTGGCTCAGGTCGAACGAAAACAAGAAAAAAAAAAAGCAAAGAGTGAAATAAAGTCGAAAACAAATGCATATTCGTGTAAGTTTTTACTATTAACAGTAGAAGTTTCGTGTATAAATACAAACTTTGGTTTGAAAAAAAAAAGTCTGAAAATGTTGAATTTAACCTCTTTTAGGTTCTAAACTCGTTTTAGCCGTTTTTAGGACCTATAGAATTGACACAGTTGATTTTTAAAAAATGGCTGAAACTAACATATACAGGTTACAGTAGTTGTGTTAGCAATTAAGGAATAAAATAGGTTAAAGCATAAGAATCAGAATCCAGGCCCTGGTTACTGCGTTAATTCGTACCTGCATCTTTCGGGTCGTCAATGTACGTGCCGAGGGATAAAATATGAAAATATTTCATTGTCTAGACTTAAAAAGATAAATTATATGTTGTTTTAGTCAACTTGAATTTTATTTTGTTTCAGTAAACTGTTTTTGAAATCTGAAATTAATTCAGAAGGATTGGTGATTTTTCTCTTCAACATTGAGTACAATGTAGGTCAAACAGCTTGTTAATACGATTTTTTTTTAACCCCCTCAAGTTTCAACGAATTACTGAAGTTTGTTTGCTTGAAGTAGAGAGAGATGTAATAAAGTTTTCATTACCTACAAATGAATTCTACATTTGTCGTGATTGAATTTCAAACACATGCACGAACTTCGAGCGGAGACAGATGTTCAGCATTACAAAAGGGGTTGCTGATTCTACAAAAACTCGGAACGAAATGTGATAGATGAGAAAAAAAGTATTCTGCTTTTGCTGCAGTGGATTGCTTTTTCTCTTTTTAAGCGGTAGAAATGCTGTGAGTTGAATTGCGGATTAATGATATCCTTTGCTAGTGTGTGGTTAATACATACATATGCATGGGTGATCCATATCGAAGCAAACATTCTTTCTGTTGCGTGTCACAAAATTACCCCCTCCCCCCAAGTAGTTTATTTATAGACTAAAAGGATGGTGGTGATGGATTCTCTACCAAGAGGCAAATGAATGACTGAAGGCCCCTGGGCAAGGTGATTCGATTGCATTTTGCCATTATCTTCCCTCGGATGAAGATTAGGTCCTAAGGACGGGACCTACAGTTTGAAGTGGAGTCTGAACCACGTAGTCTTCACCTGATATCAAAGGTGAGACCTCATGATTACAAGGCAGCGAACATGGCCCCTCGCGCACTGGGGACACGACTTGAAGGATAGTTAAGTGAGGAGAAATTAACTTTCAATCGGAATTGATACTTCATTATAATATACAACCTAAATTTTTCTCAATTTGCTATCAAATGTTTATGTTCGTCTTCTGCTATTGCTGATGTAACTTAATTATAAATGAGTATTGATCAGATTTGCTAAATTCACGTCTATATTTTATATTCCCAACCAATACTAACTATATTATTTTTTTCTTTGCAGGTAAGTTGACAATAGCTGTTGCAGTTAGTGATCGTGATTCCTGTGGCCTAGCTTTCCCTGATCCAGGCCGTAAAATAGCAGATTTCGGATCAGCAGTGGGTAAGTACGCTGGTTCGAACCCCGCGACCGACCATCCAGTTTTTCCCCCAGGGTTCTCCCTGTTTCACCATGCGAATGTCGGGATGGTACCTTAATTGGGGAGATCTTGCCGATACCTTCCCTCATCGTGAACTGAGCTAAAGGTGCCAAAATGTCATGAAATAAGTGGATTCAAATTTCTTATTCCTGTTATTCGATTCTAATTTTCATTAACTTTTGTATCCGTCAGATGCAGCTAGCTTTCCATATTTGATTTTGTCCAAATATGTTGTTTTCCATATTTGGGAAGAGCACTGTTACCACATACTTGTCTAAATTTAAAATTGTGACAAATAGCTGTACTGGATTTTTTTTTTAATCGTTTTGTGTTGCTTATTATGTCTTGTATTATTAGCTCATTTTAATTAACAGTAAATTCTCTAGAAGAAGAGATCCAGCGTAAAGTCGAAACGTATATTTTTATTTATTTATTAAGACAGCGATCGATGCTTTATAATCAAGGAATCCCAGTCGATACGTAGTGGGAACACAAGTGGTTCCGTCCTTCAAACGTCATCTTCATCGTGTAGAAGGTAGTAACAAACCACAATTGGTTCACCTTGCCCAGGGACCTTCGGGTCACATAGTAGTACAGTAGGCTCGCGATTATTCGAATCCCGGTCAACCGAGCCAGTCATGGGAAGATAAAAAATAAAAATAAAGCTATTAATAGCGGGACAATTACAGCGAGAAGCGATATTTACTTGTTTGACGAGCCGTCACTTTCCGCGATTATGAAGACGACCAGTTCTAGGAATATGAAGATGACCAGGTGGTGCAGTGAAGATGTCCAGATGAAGATTACCGATGAAGAAATCATCGGTATGGTTAACAGTGCTAAAGACAGTGAGAAAAACGACGAGACGGACGAGATAGCTCCAAAGATATTGCACTCCGATGGGATGAAATCGTTTGACGCCGCTCTTGCTTACATAGAGCAACAAGAAGAGTGTACGCTACATGATATACTGTTTCTTTAGCGTTGGCGTAACGTCGCATCATCTAAGAGAGGAGAGAGGTTAACTCAGAAAACAATCAAAGACTTTTTTAAGAAATAGTGTCATGTTTCTACTTGCTTACAGGTGTGTAATTTTGTTTATTTAATGGTTTTTTCTTACAATAAACCAATTTTGTACATTTTCACGTATTTTTTCGTTATTTTTACGTCACCTCGGATACGGGAAAACTTGGATAATACGGAGGTTGTCTCGGGCCCAATTACCTCAGATAATCGCGAGTCTACTGTATTTTCACATTGGGTGAGATTATTCTTTCATTCATAAAGTTCTTCCATGTTAGAAGTACTCCTTAATCTCGCTTACGTCGATGTGTAGAAGTACTTGGTGGTTTAGCCTATTTATTCTCGGACTTCCGCTTAAAATTTTCAATCTGCGGTATACGTGAAAAAAAAAATCTTGATTTTAAATTTTACGTTTTTGATTTCTAATGTCACACTGCGTACAAGGCAGCAGTTGGTTTCCTACTTGATTATTCGAGCCGTACTTGTCTAAAATCCTTATTCTCCGCATTCGTATAACCCGAAGGCATTTATTAACTAACCTAATTTGCAGATTCTAAACATCATTGTTCAGTTAACAGAAATACGAGAATGGAATATACGTGCAGTAGTTAGAGGGAATAAACAAAATCCTGCTACGTGAAACCTGTTCTTAATAGGAGGTTGGGTGACATTTACATCTATTGTGTTTGAAGCTTGAATCGCTTTGGGACATCCTGTTTTGTTTTCATAATCATCATTATATTCTCATGCAATTTCGTTCAACAAAGCAGAGAGATTTAATGTATAATTAGAGCCAACATGCGAACTTAAAACCTTGCCGCGAGATTTTCAAGTTGATGTAGTTTGCATTGTTATTTTGTTCCTTTCTTTTAGCGTATAGATGCATTATCTCCAAAACAGACTGTGGAAAATATCTGGTAACCTACTTCAGATTTTGAGGGTGTTAACTCGACGAGTAAAACGCGTAATAGTTTTCGGTCATTATATTTACGTAATCTAAACGTAATTGTCTTTATTACATTTTTTTTTTACTTCCACTAAGTTAAATCCTTATTTTTTTTATTTATGCCATGTGTTTCTATCACTAATTACCAGTATTAGCATTAAATTGACTTACGAAATACTCATTATTTTATTGATTCGAAAATCATGGTCGCCTGCGGCTTGCAATGTACGTAATGTTTCGTCAAATGAAATAGAGCAAAACTTGCTCAAGGTGAATCACAAGGAAGCAACTTTTTTTTTTTCCTCGGACAATTTTTCGCCTTATTCAAGAATAAACAAAATGTTCGATAATGAAAATATAGCTGAGAAATTCCATTTTATCGAAGTTTCCCCTTTGGCTTAACAGAATTAACATTTCTAGTATTAATTGGAACAGCGTGAAAGTTATTACACAATGTAGTTACATGAAAATTGCGGATCACACCTATTTTTGTATTCCGTGGATTCATAAGGAGATTGATTTATCATTGTGTGCTCTGAGTTTGTATTTCTACATTTTCGACTTCGTTGTCATAATTATTGTTGGGTTATATTTTTTAAAAAGTAGTTCCTTTTTTGTGTTTGTTGATGTAGTTTACTGTTTATATAATGTGTTATGCTTGCATATAAAAACTATTCTTTCTGTGAACCACGCAGGTATTCTTTCAGTTTTTAGAAATTCTGTCATCGCTGAGTCAGTAGATTTGAATAAACAAGATATGCGAGTAATTCAAAACATTAGACCTCGAAGCGTTGCAGTTATGAAGATGCACACCTTGTCGTACCTCTTAACTACTTTCCGCAATTTTGAATTTGAATTTTATTTGTGGCCTTTAATCATCTCAGGCTTAGGCCGGAAAAGGAGAGAGGATACTGGTAGGTAGTCGACCAGGACCTCGTTGGTTTGTACCATCTCCGTATTTGTCTGGTATGAGAGGACTCTTAGAATCTGGAGTTCCACAAGGCTCAGTTTTAGCTCCCGTGTTGTATAATCTCTACACTGCTGATGTACCTACGCATCCACATACATTATTGGCAACTTTTGCAGATGACACGGCAATATTTGCGTCTTCACACCACATACTTTTTGCACTCCGTTATGCACAAGAGCACTTAAATAGCATGGAATCATGGACAACCAAATGGAGATTGAAGGTAAATCCTGAAAAGACAAGTGTAGTCCATTTTACTAAGCGAAGACCTCAACCTCCACATCAACTCACTCTGTTTGGCAATCAACTTCCTTACAACCAAAGTGCCATTTACTTGGGAGTTGAACTCGACCGTCGTTTAAATTTTCATAGCCACATCAAGAATATTGCCCACAAGGCTACAAGACGCACTTGCGCCCTGTATCCTATTCTAAATAACAGAAATGGACTCTCACTCAAAACACGTTTACATGTCTACCTCATGATGATACGCCCTCTGTTAACTTATGCTGCTCCAGCCTGGCAACACTCTGCAAAATCGCTTAAATTGTTACTGCAAAGAGTACAAAATCGTGCAGCTCGCATGATCTCCGGTCATCCCAGAGACACCTCCATTGTACAATTACATGATGATTTGGAACTGACTCTTCTGAAAGATGTCATATCTACACAGTGTCGATCATTCTGGATTAGAATGGCTCAGTCTCCACATACTACCTTACAAAACATTGGCACATCCTTACCTCCACGAAATACCCATAAAATGCCACACCCATTTTAACAACCCATATACTACCGTTTTCTTGAAGTTTTTACCATCTTAGCCTGACTGCTCTGAAATAACATCTTGCTTCGCTGACATTAAATTTTAACAACCCAGAGTTGCGACAGTTGCACTCTGCCATTTCATATACTTTTACTCATCCCGCCAAAATTCATTACATTTGGAAGTCATGGGCATCACAGCTCGACACTTCATACGAAATTTTTTAAAAAAATGCCATATTTTTCCTTCCTTCCTTCCTTGGAAACACCAAGTCAGGATGGGCTGCCGCCTGTATCGTTTGCAGGAACTTCCGAATACTGAGCCAACGCTCGTCGAACTGAGGTACATGCGCTCGGGTAACATAATCACTTGTTCATGGTTTCTTTTTGTAGGCCAAAACAACCACTCGTTCTCTCCCTAGCTGATGGCGTTAATCTGAAATGGCTTATGGGTTAGAAACCTGTTGTCTCTCCATTCCTTAGTTGTTATTTTTAATATTATTTGCAAATGGTTATTAACGTCCTAAATTAACTATTGATCTTTTAAGGACAGCACGTACACCCTTTGGTGGTTCCTAACCTCACCGTTCAATGGACCCCGATAGGAATTGAACCTGGGATAGTGGCACACAGAAAGCGAGCGCACTGTCCTCACGGCCACCCCGAAGGGGTTTTTTTTTTGTTAATAGGATTATAGTGTGAGCCCAAAACTTATCCGTAATCATAAATTGGTTAATAAATGTTTGATTGTTCGCCCAGTACATCCGTGATATAAATAATATGGTTGCTAGTGAAAGTGAATCGAACATCAAGCAATCTCAAAATGAGTTGAAAGCTTATCAGGAATAAATTAAATCAATCATAAGCTAATTTGGTGTACGGTAAACTTACGAAACTTGAATCGTTTCGGGATAATGGTTACACGTATCAGCTTATGTCAGCCAGTCATGTAAATCATTAAGTAAGTATATAAGTAGAAAGTTGTGACAGACTGGAGCGAACATTCGGGAAACATCAAGGAAAGAAAATACTTTAAGACTTGGGAAGGTAAAGGAATATGAACTTTGAATTCTGTGCTTTTAAGAATGTATTTATTGTAGGCTTAGGTTTTACTGCAGTAGGCATTTCGTGTATGTAACAAGGCGTGCTTGAAAAATGTCATGAATCTTGCAGCTGGAATCAGAGATTCCAAACTTCCTCTCCGAAAAAGATACTATTTTAGTAGTAAGGAAATTATGAAGTTTTTTTATTGTATTCCGGTTGTCGATACCGTATTTACTGTATATGGCTTCTGGAAATAATGTGAATAATACTTCGAAGTTAAGGAATTCGTTCAGGTTAAATGAATGGGAACCTTGAGTATGATAAAATAGTTCTTTATCGCAGTTTCTAAATGTTTCCATTGCCGATAGTGTTTATGTTTTGAGCTCGATTCTATTTTCTCCCCTATCCTCTTCAATATTTAACAAGGCGTGGAGGACCCTACCAGTTGAGGAGGAAGACTTGAGAAAGCATTAGGGTGGAAGGAAGAGTCTTCTTCCCTTGCATACCTTTCCCTCATACGCTGACTCATCAGAGGTTTCCCTCCTGGAGGAACAGGAAGTGTCACGGTTAGGTGTGAAGGGAAACCAATCAAACGCCAAAAAGAGATGGAACATGAAGTCCCAGTGATTGCTTCATTGAATTATCTTATTTCTGACGTTCGATTCATTTGATCCATCAGCGGAAATTATCACAATGTGTGGTTCAGATGAAATTGAAGAAAGGTCGGATTATTTATCGTATTTGCAAATCTGCTATACAGGGTAGTTTTATTAGTTGTTGCGCGCTTGTTTCTTTTCTTTTTTGTTCATTGTTGAAATTGCTTCATTGTTATAACCATAACAGCAATGAACAAGAAACAAAATGAAAAATTGGCACGGATAGAACTCTTGAATTGGTTATGAACTTTCTTCCCTGAAAGTTTGAACTATCTAGGCTTGAATTTGTAGGAGCAGCATTGAAATTCCGTGCAACGATAAAAATACATTAGACATATACGGAGATAGTGCTGAATTATTTGGTACTTTGTCGAATCTCTTCCTCGACGCTGCAAACCGTGGTCGCCCAGGAAGGTTCCCCAATTCTTGATTAGGTAGAGGTTGTTAATCCAAAGATTGGTAAATGTGTATGACTAGAATGATAAAAACTTCGGTAAACTTTATTTTTATATGGGCCAGTCTAGTAACTTTGGACTTCGACCCGTCACGATTCGCCCTTTAGCTATTAAAATCCACACCCCTGCCGGGACTCGAACCCGGGACCTTCGAGTCGTTGGCCTACCGCTGTAGACCGCACGACTAGCCGGCCGGCGTGACTAGAATGGATTCATCTGATTGAAACCTATACGACTTGAGCTAGGGAGGAGTCCTTCTTTAGGTTTTATTTTCAACAAATTGTGGTGCTAAATACTGAATTTGTACGTACCAATTCTTGTCCGGAAGTTAAAGCTCTCTTACACATCATGTGTGGTGAAAGTCCTTGTAAAAACGTTTCCTACGTTAAAGTTTTTTTTCAGAGGGGTGACCGGGGGTTTTACTCCCAGACTTGATCTATCACCCCCAATTAAAAACAACAAATTTTGTAATAACGACAAGGATACATTCATTGTTCTACATAGAATTACGCCCTCTATCTCCTCTTTTATCCCCTCTAAAGATCTAAAATACCCCCCCAAACACTTTTCCTGAAAGAAACACTGCCTCCGATATCTACTCAGAGGTCATGTAAAGGTGATACCGTTAATTCCTCGTGGTATGAAGCGCCATCGATGTTTTAGCGATTTGCTGTGACACACTGTCCAGTTTCCTTGTGCTTGGCGGAGAATATGCGGTCAGCATCAACAGTACTATTTTAAACTAATAATTTGTACAAGGACACAAAACAAATACAGTGGAACCTCACTATATCGAACCTCAAGGGGAACGAGAAAACTTCGAATTATCGAGGATTTCGATATACCGATGTTCGATTTATCAAGGTGACTGACTGACTACTACTGATATATAGAGGTTCACAACAACAAAAACGATTATTGGATGCGTTTCTCACCACTAATTTGATATAATTCAAGGATACTGTTGCATGCGATGACAACTGTAAACGATGGTAGGGGTTACAGATTGCAACATGAACGATTGTCGTTCAAAGAACAAACTGAGTTTCGTCTAAATGCAGTACAGTATTATAGATTTTATCAAAACAACTTCGATATATAGAGGTGCGGTGCCAAGCCAAGCAAGTGTGAAAATTCGAAATATTGAGGTCTTCCTGACAAGTCCTTCAATATACGCGTATAGAGGGGAAAATACACATGGTACTGATAGCTCTCTCTCTCTCTCTCGTATTCCATTAGCTGTGTGAGGCCTGCAGATGATGTACTTGTTTTGTCATATGCAGATTTTCTCAGCCTGTAATCAAGAAATCTCTGTTGTGTAAGTTTTGTTTCCTGTGTGCTGTAATCATTTAACTCGCATCATCGTCTCCTAGTTGTTAAAAATATTTGGTCACGCCGTCTGCCCTTGTAATTGACTTTTCCTCGTTGTATTTTTTTTTTTTAAATAGTAATGCTGTAATTTGTGAGAAAATTTCCGCTTGACGTGCAGTTGTCACGGAAACATAATACAATGGAGCCATCATAACATTCGTGAGATCAGTGATTAGTTATTTCACTGATGACGTAATGTAAAATAAATATCTATAATTAGTTTGAAGCAGGACGACGATAAATTATGGTCCATCGGTGGCTAACACTAGCAGTTTAGCTGAACGTTCATTTCCAACTTTGTTGTTGTTGTTGTATGAATTTAATTTTTAAGTCTTTAGGCAACTTTGGCTCAGGCCGGATGGATGATGATTAGTGGAATGAAGAAAGTAAGAGGAAACTGGAGAACTCCGAGAAGACCCACGCAAACGGTGTTTGTCCACCACAAAGCCAACATGGCACTAAGAGGGTTTGAACCGACGGACGACCTCAAGCGCTAGATAAAAATAAAAAATGAATTGTATGGACGGTAAGCAGGCGCTAGAGATGAACACTCTAACCGTTGAGCCACCACGCCCCTTGTATTTCAAGAAACCCCTCAAAATATACAATTGAATATAAACTCACCACCTCTACAATCAATAACAGTAATGATAAACATTTTGGGGTGCATCAGGGGCTAATATTTCAAACACATCATGAATATTATTGTAGAAAATGTAAAATTGTCGTCACTGGTGCACTCTGGAATAAACGGGTTGCTATTGTCCTGTAAACATCACTAACACACATGTATTTAGTTTTTTGTGTAGTTTTTTTTAAACCATGGGCGTTTTTAACATCTGATAAAATCTTGATCGGATCAAGTTAATGTACAGTGATTGCTCAACAACTTAGGGATGTCGTATCAAAATGTGCTAAGTGCCATTTTCGTTTTGTAGTCAGTATTTAGTGATGGTATGACTACGGACATGCTAGACTTTTTTTTTTTTCGCAATGTACAGTGATTTTTGTTGGCTCTTTCTTGCGATTCAAATGCCCGATAGGCCCTTTAAAAATATAAATCAGAATGGTGAAATGTGATATTTGCAAAATTCATTCCCAAAATCCTAGTTTGAGTTTCGTATTTAAGAATGTCGAATAAACTATTTGTGTGTAAATGGTGTTGAAAGAAGTAATGACATTGTTCTGTTTTTACTTTTTGTGTTGTCAGTCCGAGTGTGGTGTATCCTCGAATAGGCAGAATGAGATAGTTGTGTAATTCATGTAGGTTGCAGAACTGCCAAATGTTTGTGACAAAAGTCAGTTTTTTTTTCTTTCTTTCAAAATTGTGTTGTAGCTCTTTTCTATTGTAGTTTGAAATTCAAAATTTATAACTTTCGAATCGAACTTAGCGTGTTTCGAAGCCCACAGCTATCAAATTTCACGGTAATAGGATGCCTATTAATCTCACAGTATGGGCACATAATCGCGTTAGGGTTATAAGTATATATCGCCTGATTTTTATAATCCAGATGTAATTATGCTGGAGACTAACGCGGTAGCGTAACTAAGATCATGTGCGCAGCCCCTGCGACAAACCAAATACCTCCCGCAAGTTATTGAACTCAAAGTAAGTCCCCTTGAACCGAAGGCCCGCCCGCATTGTGAAAGTTTCTAGCTGCGTCCTTTGAGGGACGCAGAGTTCGATTCCGAAGTTGAAAGTTTTAGATTTTTCGAAATCCAAGATGTCAGAGCTGTGCTTAAATAAAAATAATAATAATAATAAAAAAAAAGCAGGTTAGCTACTCGCATGGTTTAAGTGTTTTCTGATACTGGATAATATTCAAGGAACAATTAATATTTAAAAAATGGCAAATATTTGTAGTAATAAAAAAACTTTTCAAGAATACTTGATTTCTAATGTTGCACTGTAAAGTAGAAAATAATTAATTTTAGTATCTAGAGGCTAGGCGTTGTTAGCTCACCTATAAAATGCAAGGTACCCATGAAGAACGAACTTCGTATTGTTACATATTAGCAGTCAGATTTATACAGCCATGAAGTTTAGGATAGTGCATTTAAGATTATGGACCTTAGGGTTGCCAGGTATTTTATTGAATTTTAAGTATATAATGTTGTAATAATTAAGAAACTGGTGTATATTTAAATTTTCATACAGTATTTACTTTCCTTTAAAAAAAAAAAACACACATCAAAGCCTGTAATATTTTGCTTCACTTTAGTACTTGTCAGTAATGCTGCATCTCCCTTAGTCATGATCAGAATTAAGTGATACTTGAATTTCTTATTTCATCAGAGTTACTGAGCATTTATTGCTATCATCTCTTCATTTATTTTTAAGAATTGAAATACCTCTGAATAAATGCGTTTGCACCAGTAATGCTTATAGAACATAGGAAATCAACATAAGTATATTTGGAACAGTATCTAAATTAACTGTAGAGAAGAAAATCACCCATTTTGAGTTCACGTCATAGGTTTGTTTACTGCATCCAGCATCACGTAGTTCATTCTTATTTGAAGAAAATTCTTCATGAAAATATTCCAAATTAAAAGATGAACAAATCTCAGTGAATTTCGAAACATTAATTATTTCTTCAGAACAAGACAATTCAGTATTATTACACCATCGAGCTTGTTGATCAGTTTGCTCGACGAGCCTGTCCTTGAGCAAGTTTGATGGATTTTTTTGCTATTACACGTCGAGCTTGCTGACCAACAAACTCGACAGTGTAATAGCGCCCTTAGGTTGTGAAGCCCCTAGTTTCCCCTTGAAACAGCAATTTAAAATGTTCGTGCGAACTAATAGAAAAACTACATTCTTTACAAAGTTCTTTAAACGAACACCGAGAGTTAGATGTTAGAAACTTCGGAGAAAAAACTTTCTACGCGACTTGTAAATCCATATAAATGTGTACAATAAGTCTTTTTCTTTTTCATATTACAATTACTGCAAAACACTTCACACTTTCAAAGATGAACAATTACAAATCAATGTATGTACAAACGTAACCTTCGTTCCCGTGGGGAAATAATTTATTCTTCCCCGTCTGCTGATAGTACCAGTAGACTGACTTGATCATCTGTAGCTTACTGCCGAAAATCTTTCACTGAGTCCTTGTAGCAAAAGGTCAAATAAGAGATAGAAAAGATTGACATCATTGGAAGAAAGTTATGTGCTGATTCCACGTTGTTATCTGGCAACCCATTTAGTCTGTTCTTTTTCACTTTTGGTATATCTATGTCCCTCTTTTAACATCTTTTCCACTACAGACTTCAATGTGGAAACAGATTTGACTGCTGTCACCAAATCCTAGCTTTCGGTTTGCAGTAATTTTATTAAATTTAAGATCATTTGCAAAACAGGATGCATTATGTGAATTGATAAAACGAAAATAAAAGACTCTAATCTTGACACTACAAGGTCTGTCCGGAAAGTAATGTCGACAAGTATGAATAAGAACCTAGTTTTTTTAAAAAAATATTTAACATGTCGGTCATTAAACACTCATTCGACGGTCTGTTTGCAAAAGTTCTTTCACACGAGTCACATTTTCGTCGTTTGAGGATGTTGACGGGATTCCAGCGGGGGGGTTCGTCGTCGACCTCTTCACGGCCTTCCAAAAACGCCTTGTGCCATAGTTGTAGACTTTCCTTTGTGATAAACGCTCATCCCGGAAGGCGTGTTGAACCATTGGAAAGGTTTCCGCTTCAGACTTGGCGAGTTTCACACAAAACTTGATCGAGTATCTTTGCTCCAGTGAGCGCAGCATTGCGCCTTGTACAAGAGACGAAAGAGAGGTCTACGGAATCACCCGTTCTTCACCTCCGAGAGCTCTGAGACAACTGAGCAAGCATTGACTTTAAACCACCATCGATCCCGGCGGATAGAGCACGCAGCAACGTACAGTCGCTTGACAATAAAAATATGTATGACATTACTTTCCGGCCAGACCAGCCTCAAAGGTAGCACGTCGGATCGCTTTTGTTTTATGAAATGCATAAAGCTTTTTTTTTTTTTTTTTAATAATATGTTGTTCTGAATATGAGAAGTGCATGCGTCTACAAATACTAAGTTAAGGTAGTGAGCATAACAAAGAACATACACAATCTTGGTTCATTGCTTTGCACTTCTCTTGTACACCATTTAATTGCCCCGACATCGTTGATTGACCCTCAAAACACACACATGAGGAAACAAGCAAAAACAGACAAGTACAATTTTAGATTTAAAAAGCTTTGGTTGTTGTAAGACCCGAATGAAGAGCTGCATCGAATAATAGAAGGTGATTTTCTGATAGAAGTACTTAGCCCATCGGTACTTCTTTGAGAAAATTTCTTTGTATGATTCATTACTTCTAGGCACTATTCGTGCGATGAAAACTTCAACATGGTTTGCAGATATACCCTAATTAAAATAACGCACAATTACTGAGAGCTCTTCACTATTTCTACCCAAGCAACACAGCCAGTGCTGTTAGGGCACAATCAGTAGTTTCATCAGCTATTATAATCAGTTTTACATCCATTTCTCTTTGAGGTTTTCCATCATGTCATGGGAAATTGCTTGCAGAGTGTCGTTTTGAAAGCGGTTGCTAAGATATGTTGCATTTTTCTCTGCACTGTTGATAAAATCTCGTAACTCGGGATCAAATCTCTTTAGGCAGTCAACAAATTCTAGAAAAAGTCCTTTCTCCATAAATAAAATTTAAAAGAGTCCTTTCTGAGAACTTTCTTCAGATTCATCGTGGTTTCGTAATGGTTTACCACATAGTATATCAAAACGCATTACAATATCAATTAATTTCTTCATTGTTTCACCATTTACGACTTCTTTCTCTCTTCGTAATAAAATTGACGCTTGTTGTACCGCAAGGAAAATCTTTTTATGAACATTAAACAAACTATGTGCTCTAAGATTTTCAGTTTTATTCCAATTAGAAAATTGGTTGCTGATAAAAGCAGTGTTGCGTGACGTTAAAAAATGGCAGTTGAAATAGAACGCATGAAGATGCCAAAAAAGACCTTAAATAAAATCCAAATTCAACAAAGCACAGCACCGCGAGAAATACTATATTCTATTATTATACGACGACAACTGAAAACCTCTGTTCTGAATTCCCAGTTTTCTCCTTTGAAGATCTTGCTAATGCAGGACAAAGTGGACCTCATAGAATTTTTTTCCTGCGTTCATCATTATCTAGTGGATAGGGCTGGTTGCGATGGATCATCTAGATGTAGCTCACTGCTGTGTTCGCTGGCCCACATGCAAAAAGGTTCGAGAGGGGCAAACCGACGATTTTTGGGGATGCTGCTAATAAAATATCAGAGTTCGAATGTTGGTGGAAAGTTTGAAAACCCAAATTTCTAAACGAAAATACAAGTGCAAAAGCATTTAAAAGACAAAACAAACTTGAAACTTACAAACAAAATCACAGAAATGAAAATTCATGCCGAATCAAAGCTAGCTGTAAAAGCACGTTGAAAAGCTACAAAACCGGAAGCGCTACATTTTTAAAGAAACAAGAACACCAAAATATGAAATAACAATAATAGTAATAAAAATTAAGACAAACTGCGACAATGAAAGTGATGTGCACTTGCTTGGCCAGAAACTTGGGGGATGGTGGCAGGATAAGACGTTTCGGATTGGTAGGCCTTCGGGGAAGGTGCCCTTTCAGCCCCCCACGCCCCCGTATACAGAACTGACTGTATTGTATGTTTCCTTCTGTACTTTTTTTTTTTTTTTTGCTGTTAAACTTGTTGCATTAAATTGTGGGGCAGCTGCTCCCTCTACCCCGCTTATAAAAACGTGTAACGCAACCAGCTAAGGAAGTTAAATGTAACAGAATCGAGTGAAATGCAGATTCGGCAAATGCATAGTTATAGTCACGGCAGAAGCGAAGTGTTTTGATACTGGAGGAAAGGTGTTAAAACGGGACAGCGTTTCTCACCTTTAAATAAGGAAAATCTAGTATCATACGGGACACCTGGCACCCCTAACTAAGACCATATTATGGTATTATATGTTGATCTCTGTCTTGTTGTTTGCTGGACTCATACCTTAACGAAATTATTTTTTTTATAACTTTTTAGTGCAATTTAGAAAAAAACAAGTGTTTGCTTGAATGTTTTTACCTTTATTTTCTATTTACCCCTTCACTACATGGAGTAGTAGTTAATTAATGTCTTCCGTTTGTTGTTTTTCTCTGTGACACACAATAATTGGTAATTAACTTCACAAACACATGTCTGGCGGCAGCCTTTGTTCTTGGACATTTATATGAAAACCCAGTTCTCACTGTCATTAGGATCGTATGGTCGTGTGAATTGTGTTACCCAAATTGAAAACTATAATTCTTATTATATTAATGTACATATTAGTTGGTGAAGTTCTGATTCTCATAATAAGCTATTTTTGTTTGTTTGTATGCGAACAGATGCGTCATTTATGGTTGGAAATATATTTCGGTTAATAGAAGTAAGAGAGAGAAAGAAAGAACTAAAACATGTTCCATTTTATAGGCAAAATTAAATTAGTAATAGGCTAGGAGTGTGCAAAATTCAATGGTACCGATAAAATTTTAATGATTTACTTCTGCTCTCAGCAGTTTTATATCTATAATAGTAGGTTTCATTTACTTTTTGTCATTTATGCATAACTCAACTGTAGCTTAACAATGTTGCCTTGGCACAATGATTTTGGGCATCCATTCTGTGTATAAAAATATGCAGTACATTTTTTAAAACATATTTCCGTGATTGAATTGTTATTAACGTCCTAAATTAGCTGGTGAGCTTTTAAGGACAGGATGTATAAAATTGACTTTGAACCACTCTTTCAGTGCACCTCTGCGGGCATTGAACCCGTAATCACGCGCACAGAAACAAATTGTTGGTTTCTATAGTTTCACGAAAATAAGCGACCTGATAGTGTTCAAAAATTGTTTTGCCATTTTCGTTGGATATGATTGTAAAAGGATGTAAACTTTTTTTGTGTGTGTGTGTATGTGTAATTAGTAAATTGGTAAGACATTATGAGCACGGTAAAAGAAATACCTTACATTTTTAATGCAGCCCTAATTTTGTCTTATACTCCGTTGATTGTTGATCCATGTTTATATTTGAAGGGTCGGGGGGGGGGGGG
>JAGDQP010005974.1:0-41238 GCA_022664845.1 Lepisma saccharinum
AATTCATTAAAAAAATCAGGTTGTGCAAGGTATATTAATACATAAGTTAATCACAATAAAATTTCCAATGTAGTAATTTTATCTAACATTGGCTCTTTTAAAAATATGTAAATACCCACTAAAACAGAAAATCTAACCCTTTCCCTTAATTTTGTGATCAGTTTCAAAGTGTGAATGTGAGTGTGAGTAAGTTTGAAAGATAGTAAATGGAGTTCCATGAGATTACCTTGATGATGAGATACGTTGATCAAGAACATCACGTGATTCGAGCTAGTTTATTGTTCTTCAATACTTCGATTCGATACTTCAATTCGAATACAAACAATAACAATAATATTGTTATTACCTTTTTTAATAAATAACCTTGTGTATGGTAAATATTGAATTTAACACATAGAAATTGACACTTCTGTATCCGCGACTCGAACCGGAATATCGAACTTGCTGGATAGGTATGCTATCCATTACACCACCACTGCACGGCCAATTCTCTGTGTATATGGAATGTTCCTCTCGCCTAGACTCTAACCAAGTTCCAAATTGCTGGTTACAAGGCCCAGGTACTCCACAACAGGCGTAGATTTTTAGTTGAGAAATCTTTCTGTTTTCATGCAATACGAGAGAAACGCATTATTATTATTATTATTATTATTATTATTACATTGAGGACACGTTGACTGAGTGGGGGAAAGTAGTTGTACTTTCAAATTGATTGAAACAAAAGTTTCAATATCTGAGAAAGGTAAAGTGAAGAGTTTGGAGACAATGAATGCACAATATACATCGTCATAGAGTTCAAATTTCATCTCGATGAAATTTTTAGGGTTAGTTTCTATGGCTGACTAAAAACAGGGTTAGGGTAATAAGATAAAGAGAACTAAAATAAATTTCTGGCACGTCTCATCCCGATTTGCCAAACTGAGAGCACAACCGTTTAATATTGACGTTCATGTCTTTTAATATACTCCATTTTTTAAAAAAAAAATAGTTACTGTAAAGAAAATACTTGTAGGATTTTTTATATATCTTCGTTGGTTATACTAATTAAGGTTTTAAATGAATTTATCTCGATCATATCAGAAAATTGTCGAACTGCAAAATAAGCCTAGGTTTTCACTATGCAGATTGTTATTAAAAACTTTTAAACACCTTTAAATAAAGCAAATAAACGACACTAAATCAACATTACTTTACGTTCCCTTGTAGATATCAAGTATTTTACAGATCTGGTTTAGTTTATCGTTTCACTTACACTTCATAAATCAAAACTAGAAATTCCTGGTGTTATCAGGTACAATGATATTACACCTTAAATAAAGGGCAATCTATATGTGTCAATACCAGACAGTGTGTAAGGAAATCATATCTATTGGCGCACGTAATAACTGGTTCTAACTACATTGATAAACGTACCTCAATCGCTATCGACAACCCGTTTAACTACAACTGGATAACGCATACAATATAAAAGCGTTTGAAATGATACCAGTTAAATACAAAATGTTCGAACGACTAGAAAGAAGTATAGTTCTTTCATTCGCCAGTTGGAAACAGGAGAGTTAAATGGCAACTACAACAATAATGCTAATGTAGGAATTGTGGGCTGCTGTTGATGGGACCCTCTGCTCTTTGGAGAAGAACTGTCCAATAGGAGGATGAACTATTCTATACCTAGGATGCTTCAAATTTACCGAAGAAATGTATAGAAAGGTAAAAGTTAAAAGTCAGTTTTCGTATTGAAGAATCGACAAATTCAGACTATTACTGTAAAACAACTACAAACGATTATACTACATGAAAGATAAGGCAAAAATTCTTAGTCATAAAAAGCGTGAGAAAATAAATTGTAGATCTTCGTATTTTGAATATAATTAATATTACATCTCAAAAGGCATCATATCATCAAACCTTCTCTATCCAAAATTTCTTGTCCTAAAATTCGTTAGTAGGTTCGCAAGAGATTCTTCAAACGAAGTAGGTATTCCGAAAAATTCTATGAAGTAAGTACAATCAATAATGACATGAATCGGACAACTTCAAACAAAAATTCGTTTAAGCTAAGTCGCTAACTAAAATAGAATCCATATGACGAACGATTGAAAAATACGCGGTTGGATAACACTTAGGAGTAATAATTACATACATTCACCGAATATTTTTTATTTGTTACCACTGTAGCATTGCCCGTTGAATGTGGATAAGTGTATTTAAGCGTTTATATCGCATACTTCCTAGGAATCGCATAAATTTTTGAACAATTCCTTGTGGGGACACCGCACAATTTTGGATAGAGTAAGTTTGAAATCCTTGACGGTTGCATTCCGGATAAGCTCTAATGTGAGCGGTATTAAATGGTAAATCTATCCCCTATGTTGTGCTCATGCTCCGCGAACGGCGCATTGTGGATGTGGATGTAGCGCCCCATTTATTCTCCAGTTACAAGAGAAACATAGGTGGTAAGTCCCAAGCTCAACTGCTTTTGCCCCCCACTAGGTGCCCAGTACTCTAGAACTATATTTGATAGGAGACTGGTACCTCATAGCGCCAGAAATAGAAACACTGCTAGAAAGGTCTCCGGTGTCCTGTCCAGGATTTTAAGGCGGGTCGCCCTATTCGTAGTTACGAGATACCATCTGATCCACAGCGACTCCGATGTTAATGGTATTGGGAATGTAAAACATTGGATTTGATTTTTTTCAAATTTTCGGCAGCTTTTGTAGCTCCGAAATGCGGGGATTTTCCACGCTGGTGACTAACACTTATTCCTTATTCTTTATTAACTATCACCCCCTATAGTTTGTTGGTGCATACGTTACCAGCCTATGGCACATTCTAGGAAAGTGACAAATACGTAAAGAAGGTAACACCAACTCTACAATAGTTGGTTAAAATCAATTTAACTGCTTGGTTGCCGGAAGTTTGTATTCGTTCATAAAATATAGGCTTTGGAATACTTGAGATATTAACGGACAAAAATCGAGTAGGAGGACGATGAAATCAAAGTAATCGAAATTTAACATATGATATGTCTTTCAGATAGCTATTTCATTTCTAATTTGAATGTATTTACTACCTTTAAGCAACATTGACCGATACCAGAATAACAAAATATGTTGGAATGTCCCACCGAGGGCCTAGCTAGAAAATACAACCCGTCATTTGCACGGTGTGACTGAGATAACACTTGAAATCTTCAGTGAAAGTTATCTGCTGGTGCGATTGTTTTCACGAGTCGATTGGAAAAACAACCGAAATATCATCCCCACCGAGAAACGGGAATAATATTTCATTGACTTTCAAATGCGACTTTAAGCGGCTTTGTATTTTATTTAGACAGCAAAAGCAAATGATATGGAACGAAATATTGGCGGCTATATAAGCATTTTAAGGCTTCCGAAATAGTTAATAAATAGGACATATTAGGCTAAAACTTGTCACAAATGCATTTACTTCAGTGTTAACTGTCGAATGGGATTTTATGGAATGACCCACATACGGTCTGATGTCTGCCTTAAATACTTAACATAATTGTACTTTACGTACACAATAATAAGTCACGTACAAACATTAACTTAATCTTCTTGAGAAAAAATGTTCTTAACATACTCTCCTTTAAAGAATGTATGATTAGATGTAATTAAATAATAATAAGCCTAATTATTTGCCTAACCTGTACAGAATAATAAGCAAAATGAATCATAATTTTGCCACTTAGTCATGTTTGACAATCACAATACTGGTTCATTTTCAGAACTCTGAACCAATATCCACAGTCCCGTTTGCAAAAGAAGAAAAAAAACAGAAAAACAAAAACCTATTTTATAGTTGAAATCCTTGACTCTAATATTTAGTCCTGTTATTAACTTCATTGCATATGTATAGTAGAACACGGCGGTAGATAGATACTAAATTGGAACCATGTCATTGGAAAGAAATTTTTACCGATAGAGCTCGGACACGTGTCTCGAATATCATCATGTTTCAACAAGTATATATTAACATTGGCCTCAAAACATCATATCAGTAACTTTACTTGTTCTACTACTACAGGTAAGCTCAAAGAACATTTCGAATACTTTTAGATTCAACCGGAGAGGTTCAGAGCACAAAAGTTAAGCTATATGGAAGCACATATATACATACCGCAGTATGGGAAGTATTATACAGACGCTTCTTTCACTTTTCACGATAGTTCTTGCACATGTCGAACGACTTCGTTTTTATCACTTCTAAGTACTTTTTTCACAGCAAATCTTAATTTCAATATATTATAAACCCATTATTTGCACTAGTTAGGGTATTAAAATAAGTGACGTGTTAGGAAATAACACGTTGGTTGGAGCGTGAATAGAAACTAGGTCATCTGGATGAAATCCTACTACTTTGAACGAGTCACAGTTTGGAGGAACAGAACACATTTGTCACTCTTCTCTATGTTGAACAAGGTCGAATAGACGTTCAAAATTCACTTTACAAAACTGACAACAAAACGATGCCCTACTTTATTTATTTATTAAATTTGGTGAATTACAGCAAACGCTATTATAAACTATTCCTATATTTGAGCGATATAATAAGCACAACATGAAAACAGAAATAATATAGCAACGTAATTATGTCATCATATTTGTCACAGTTCTTGAGCACAGTTGGTACATATCACTCAGAGTTCAGAAGGAAAGAACTGAGAAAATGTATGTGAAAAGTTAGATACAAAATGATTAAAATATATCGCTTACTTGTTTTGTGGTAGGGTCCGGAATAATGAATTATTTCAATTATAATATATGATTATTCAGCTTCTCGGATGTTTCGTATACCCTTGCTTCCAAACCAAAAGTACAATTTCAGATTCGCATATTTCTATTACAAGTTGCTCATATAACGGTATATCGTTAAATTCGGATTCTAAATAGTGGAATATTTTATCCAAACTTGGCACCATCTTTTCTGCTTACTTTACCACTTTTATTATCTTCTTCCTGCTTACTTTTCCTTGCAAGGTTTTCCTCTTGCTGTTACTTTTTCTCCTTACTTTGTTTAAATTTGGTTCCATGCTTCTTACATTTAGTTTTATTGTGTATATTTTTCTTTTATCTTCGTTTCATTTTGCTGTTAACATATTTTATTTTTCTTATAATCTTTCTTCCTGATTGTTTCTACGTGCTAAATTTCTTCTTGCTGTTTAAAATATATTGCCATCAGTTTATCAATCCTCTCTATTTTTTACTACTTCTCCGTACTTTCATTTTAAATTTCTCAGTATTCCATTCGTACTATTTTCTTTATTTATTTCTTCTTGATGTTTCTTTTCTTTCTGCCATTGGCTTCTTCTTTCTTTCTGTCATTTGTTGCTTTGTGTTATTTCTTCATACTGTTCTTTCCATCATTATAAACATATAATTTCCTTTGTACGGTCTCTATTCTCTTCTTTGCTCTTTCTCGCTAGTTTCGCAGTCATTCTTAATTTATTATTTTTTCTTAAGGAATTTCCTCTCCTTTGTAATATAATTTTTATATTTGGTTCTTTCTATGAATTTAATTTCATTTAACGCCTTTAGAGAACTTTGTCTCAAGCTATGCTTATTTTTCTATCCTTGTTGATAACAGTATGCCCTTAGGGAACGCCAATTGGATCAAAACGTATAGTTTCTTTAAAATATGAGTCAGCAAAACGTTAGCCGTTGTTTTCACAAGATGGTGGCTTCAGCATCTGATAATAAATTATATTTATGCATCTCGCGCACGTAAAGGATAGTTTTAGTGAAAAGAATATAACCGGTGTGTGGACACTTATGAATTCTGGAAATATCATCATGTCCATTTATTATTTTTCAGACTAACTAATTTTACAATCTAAAATTATTTGTACAAAATTATGTTGTAGTGTGTTATTGGAAGTATCCAAAGAAAAAGAAAGAAATATGATAATTCTCTGTTTGAATATTCTTGTAATGAAAAAATATTTTTTATTTTTGTCTGTAAATTTAACACTAATATCCAATAAAACTACTGACTTTGCAAGGACATTCCAATAGTATGCTCGACAATACAAAGCATGATAAATTAAAGATATTTAATTAACAGTAATAGTAAATTGAGAGAAGATGACACACATTTTGGTCAAGTAGCCATTGTAAAACAATTAAAAGAAACATAAAAGAAATATTTTGTGCAAATATATATTAAACATTCATACTCCTAGAGACAGAAGTTAATCAATCTAAATGTATACACAACAGATATATGCACCTTTAAACTGACATTTCAAAATATATATCTAACCGAAAACGTTAGTGTAAGATGACCATTCATTTGGGGAATATGTCTAATACATTATAATTAAGATAAATGTCAATAATATTTAAATAAAAAAGTGAACTTTTAGGGCTACATTATTTATAATGTGACTAAATTTACAAGAACTAGTATGTATATATTTTCACCACTTCAGGAAAAGAATTGAAACAATGTCCATTTAGACGACATCTGCTTTAAAGCGCAGCTTTCTCTCCCTTTACATTTTGTGTGAAATTAAAAGAAAACATGTACCAAGTAGCCGTGCTTTGTTAGTATGTATTCGGTAGGTCATGGATTCGAATCTCGTGGCATCATCTTGATTGACGTTTATCCAGGATTATCTTTAGTTACACAAAGTTAAAGCTGCGATGGTGTCTTCGAAACTACGACCTGGCCACATCCAGAACCATAGTTATCCAAATGCCAAAAATGCCATCCAAATTGTATTGAACACTTAAGTAGACTACCAATTACAAGTGTCGTTATATGACTTCATTCTATTCCAAAATAATAGTTCAAATAAATGAGGTTCTAACCAAGTAATAATGAAAATAGTCATATTTGATGCAATGCATTCAGATAGTGGGTATCTATGCTCACCGTCGGGGTAAGATGTCACGTCACCTGTCTCCCGCCACACGCATAGCTTCTTTGTGATATGGTCTAAGCAAGTACTTGACAGTCAACACTTCCATATTCAAGCCCATTTTCTACTCTGTCATGTAATTGATCCCGATCCTAAATTGTTTACCAACTAGAGACAATTATATTTAGGATGAAAAAGCTTTTATTTTTCAAAGTACTTTCTACGTCTCTACGTGACAGATTACGCGGCATTCACTACAGAACTTTAGAGAGCATACTGACTAATTCTTTCACACCATACAAAACTTTTATATACGTTCATTAATAGCAAAGGTAAAGTGCAATATGTATAGATTCAAATAGGTTAGATTAGGTTTGTTAAAATCTCGTAATAAATGAATAATCCTTTCTAAAATTAAGCATATAGACGTGTACTAAAGAAAACCTTTAATCATATGAGTGGCCGAATTAGTACAACAGTAACACTGGCAACAGAGATCCAAATATGCAGAAAATAATCTATATGAACATTTATAGCTTTTGCCCATTGAACTGTAATACCTCCGTTGAAGCAACGATCATTTTCAAATATTGAAAGTCCATTTGAGAACACATGAGTTATTTGCAGTTTCGAATGTCATTTAACGCAATAGACGAATAAGATATGGAAAACCATACATACTTGAAAGATTCCATGTTTACGAAGTTCATCGTGCCATACTTACACCACTATTCTTTGGACAGATGAACATATATCTGGAATTGAAGTCTGACGCTATTGTATCTTAAAATGTGGTATATACTTCTGACAACAAAATCAATAACAGCGTTAACAGCTGAAAACCAAGAGATGACAATAGAATGAATTGTTTCATAAAAAAAACAGCCTACCGAAAACAATTAACAACAAGTAGGATTCCACATGACGTCATCACAAATTCCAAGAACCATAAAATCTGTTGGACACATATGAATCACATTATATCATTTTCACCCTTCCTTTCTAAAAAAAAATGAAAGATGAGGGTGAAAGAACTGAGGTTGGCAAGATGACGGCTTACTAGAAGAAATCTGCTGAAATCTATTGTGTATTGTTTTACAACATTCCAAAGTTGTTTCGGCCTTTTCTTCAAGAATATTTATTCAGTAGTGTAATTAAGTGTTACAGTGTTTTACACAATAGTTTTACATCATGAAAATTCAAAATTAACTGTGATAACAACATCAAATGCGACAGTGACAAGAGAGTTAAGAGTGGTTGACAACTATGGCGGACAGAAACCATAGCAACCTATAAATAACTGACCTCAAAACATCAATTATTAAGACTGTTAGACTGTAAAACTATATTATATTATTAATATTATTATAAAGCAGCAATTATTAAAACAAACGCGCAATGGATGGGTAAAATTAGCCATTTCCGCGATAGACTACAAAATACGAATACGAAATACCTGATCGTTAAGACAGAAACACATTCACCATTTACGATATAACTCCATGAAGATCGTTCGCAACACATGAATTAATAAGTTGGAACCTTCAGATCCACCATATTACGCACTATGTTCCAATGCAGAAAGTAAGAGGGGGAAAAAATATACGTACATATATATCCATAACACTCACACAATCCAATGAATAATAAAAACCTAATAAAGATAGCTCAAAAAACATTACAGAAATATGGAGTAACACTACTGTAGGCATCTTTCCCCAATGGGCATCTTATTCAATCCACTCAATAGGTTCAATGGATATTCGTTACTGACAGTACGGTTTCTTAAACAATTGAAACAGAAAGTTCTCACACCTCATTGCTAAATATGACGTATTTTTCTCACCGCTATTTTAAAAAGGTGTAACGGCTTCGAAAAATTCAGGTAAGTGACTTTAATTTAAAGTGAAGAAAGAGCGAAAAACATTAATAATAACTAAATTTGGAATTTAATCATAAATTACCTAAAAAGAAAATTTTGTTTACATTTCTGGGTGCATCCATTGGCAATCATAAGCCTACAAATTTATTGTTGTTAAGAGAGAAACTTGATTCCTCAGTGTACTAGTGACTCACCTCAACAGGTACTTATGCTAAATCACATACTAAATATGTGTTTGTTTGGTTGAGCAAGAATGTTCATGTAGTGATGCGTGTATTTGGAAATTAATAAACAATTGTCAAGTTTTTTTTTTACTTCTCTTTGTTAACAATCTAGAATCAGATTGCATTAGCAATCTTGTTGAAACCTTCGTAGATCTCCGTACACATAGTAGGCATAATTCATTTTTATAAATTAACGTAATAGGAAAATATTGTTATAACTATTAGGTTTCTTTTTTATGGGGAGAGCTCGTCTAAAATTGTAGAATGTAAGAACATTTTACGGGCTGTTGTGACATGTATATTAATTATTATATCTTGTGAATCTGTATATCAAGATTATTAAAGTGATTAAATATTTTTCTCTTAAATATTATTTTCAGGAGGAAAAAAAGTAAAAGACAATGGTGTCAAAGAGCCTTATTGTGTTGGTGGTTGTAGTTTGTTTTGTTGGAATGGTAAGTGAACATTATATTTTGATCTATAAATATTGTACGAGTATACTGTGAACACATTCTGAGCCCTTTGAGTAGGAGCATGTTTCATCTTCTTTCTAATGGATATATAATGTGACTTAAGTAAGAGGCTATGTTTTGAAAACATATTTAGCGTAGTATCAATTTGCTAGTGCAATTATTTAATTCTGTTATCTTACAATCGGTGTTCTACATATTACAACAAACTCTATACATGTACTTTATTCACTACATCTTTTCATTACACTATTATGTGTTTGCTTCTTGAGTCTTCATGTGATCATAGTTTTTGTAAGTAAACATAGTGGTAAGTACATCCAATTGGTAAACGTAAAGTGGTATAAGAAAAAATATATTTTATGCATTCCAAAATAATAATATTCATCAACAGATATGAACTCCTCGATTTAACTTATCTTAAACCGTATCGTGTTATTTTCAATTTCGTTTATTATAAAGCATTTCCCATTTAGTGCCGATTCAAATGATCTTAAGCTCTGTTTTGACCGATATTTCGTCTGTCTTATTGACATGATAAAAGTACTTTAAGAAGTTCTGCTGTTTATTGTGTATCACTCTATCTTGAAGCAAATTGACACTAAAGCATATTTCTTTTAGTACTAACTCTCGATAAGTTTGATACGCAATTAGTTAATCATTAATTTGAAGATGAAAGGATTTTATACACTATATAAAAGATAAGAAATAAAGTTAATGTACTGATTGTGTCGTAAGTGTTATTTATCTCCCATCAAGAAATATACATTATATCTCCTAAAGCCTCTGTTGGTTTCCCATATAGTAGGAAAATTCATGCTTCAGTTACACATTATTAGCTAGTTTAGGCATCGATTTATTCACCTCAACTTTTAAGGATGAGTAATCATATTTTAAGATGTGACTGCTTAATTGAAAATCCTTATAGGCATAAAACAGTGACATTACTCAAATTTTTTAGACTAATGCTAGTCAAACATGCTTTGAAATATATACATTTTAGACCAAGTTAATATTTCAGCATCGTCATGAGATTAATGATATGTGTATCGGGAGCGGTTTATAAGCTCTAAAGCCCAAAAGATTGCTACTTGTTGTTAGAGCTTAGTTCTAAAAAAAATGTATTGGCTTTTCACTATCGTCTTTGAGTTCTCATTGTTCTGTGCCTTCCACAAATACATCTTATTTGTTTTATGCATTCTTCCTTTAGCTGTCACCTTGTACATCACGATAATCACGACGGATCAACAGTTTACACTGAGCGTTCACTCAACACAAAAAAATTCGATTAAATTAATAGATCTTAAGTTCCGACTAATTTGGCTATTTACAAACAGACATATCATAACTTTAATCCGATAACTGCCACAGTACAGGCACTCAATATTTTATACTCGTAATTTGCAAACAAATTCAACCAACTTCGAATTCACTTCCTTGTTCGTTAGACTTTAATTAATAAATGGTTTTTAATAATTCTATAATAAATATATAATGAAAATCTCTATATTGAAGATCAGAATCAATTACGATTAGAGAGTCTAGTCTATTTCTAAATTCAAGTGTTCAGAAATGTGTCCTAGATACATTTCTTTGATAACTGTATGGTATATCTTAGCATCATTATCTCCACATTGAGAAAGAAAACTATGTCCCTGTTTCGAGGTCCTGTTTGGGTGTCCGGAGATGTATGAGAACCGAGGACGGTGATTGTAAAGCGCTCAAGTGCCACAAGAACTTAAAAATACAACAGTATATTGTTATCTATAATATAAAAATTCTGATTTGTTGTCCCAGATTTGCATTATTAAATAAATTATTGATGAAATCAAATGAGTTTGATGATAATAACGAAATAGACATAATCCTGATAAACTTTGTTACTTATATTATTTTATTTTTTGCTCTTTATGTGTGTCACTCTTCACAATTGTCTGTGTTGGAAATAATTAATTTCATTAATGGTTCTTTTCTCCAACATCATATTTTAAAATCTGAGCTTATAAAATGATTAA
The DNA here is from genome assembly GCA_022664845.1 of Lepisma saccharinum. NCBI lineage: Eukaryota > Metazoa > Arthropoda > Insecta > Zygentoma > Lepismatidae > Lepisma > Lepisma saccharinum. The sequence continues at coordinate 11,478 of JAGDQP010005974.1, forward strand.
TATTAATATAATTAATATTAATATATGTATGCATTCAAACATTATACGGTAATATCTGTTTGTAAATTTATATAAACAGAAACAAAAATATACATGCGCTTAGCTCTCCGATTTCGAAGAATCAGAAATATGATGACCCTCAAATAGTACTTAGCAGCTAATTAGTACCGTACTGCCTAATTAGTTCCTTAGTACTTAATTACCACTTTAGTACCTAATTACCACCTTAGTACCTAATTAGCACCTTAATATCTAATAACAAGGCTTTATTTAACCTGTAATACTGTAAAAATATTGTATATTATTGCATCCAAAATACACATAACAATTATTTTGGACAAAATAAAGTTCATTTCCATCGTGAAGTATCACTGATTGTTTTAATAGAATATAGGTAAATATTATTTTGAAATATCCAATAGCTTATATTATGGTAATATTTTGTTTGTTCTGTTACAGGTGATGTCAGAACCAGACGGATTAACTAATATGGCTCTATCAGATGACGAGAACAGCAATATTAATAATATTTTAAATTCGAAACCAAAACCAAAACCCAAGCCCAAACCAAGTGGAGGAATGCCCATGAATAACGTCGCTGTCAGTAAAGATGAAAATACAAATGTCAACAACATTAAAGGCTGAAATCTAAACCCAAGGATAGCCTGAACTCCATAAAAACTTAGGCAATGTTGAATGTATTCTCTACACCATGGTTTCATAATCATTGACGAAAACATATTGTGAATTTTTACATTATTTCCTTTGTAAATATTCATATATTTCCACGGCAAATGTAAATAAATACCTTCATCATAATATATAAGTTCCACTTTTCATTTACAGGCTCAAGGTCATTTTACACATTTTGTTGTGAGAAGATCTGAAAAAGGAAATGAAATCGCTGTGTTGACTCTTTTATTCAGCATACAAAGAAACTGGGGATATTAATTAGATGTTATTACCAAAAAGAGAATACACAATCACTTTATCTAGCTCCTCCTATCAAAAAGCGCTTGAGGCAGCGGTGGCTCAGTGATCGAGCGCTCACCTCTGTTGTCTGTGGTCCCCGTTTCGTCTCGTAGCATGTAGACTTTCTAGTGAACAAACACAGTACGTTTGAGTCTTCTCGGGATTTTCCCGTTTCCTCCTGCTTTAATTATTCCACCAATTTTCGCATCATCATCGATTCAGCCCGAGTCAAATGTTACCGAAAGCTCTTAAATAAAATTCAAATTTAGAGTAACTTTATCACTAGCTTATAATCATTTCTAACTCTCGACTAGTTACTAAGGCAAGCAGATTCCAAAATAATTCTCCAAATACAAGTGTTAGCTGCCAGCACTAGTTGCTATGAACAAGAGTAATGAAGTTTCAGAAGTTCAACCTGGGTACACATGTTTAACAGATTGAGAATGTTAATACACAAATCTTAACAGATTGTAAAGTCCCACAGATTTTTTAGTATGGCACGTTATTCCATTGAAATCTAGGAAGACCCAGAGACTTATTGAAAACTGAGGTAGTTCAGTGAATATGGATAGCGTTAGTCGTGGGTGAAACTTATTTTATATTTTCGTGGTTCCGGCAACAAACTTTCGATAATCTATATTGTTTTGATATAGTGATTTTATGAGTAGAAGTTTAGTACAGTCGGTAATACTTCTAACTGAAAAACTGTGTTCAAATCATAGAGTTTGCAAATGTGGATTCGGCAAGATGACGGCTTAATAGAAGGAAGCCGCTGAAATTTCTAGTGATTAATTTGCATAATTTCATAGTGTTTTCGGGCTTCATTTCAAGAAAATTTATCAATATATGTTATATAGTGATTCAATGTTTCAAACAATAGTTCTGCAAAGTGAAATTCAAAATTGACAGTGAGATATACATCTAAAAGTGACTGTGACTAGAGTTTAAGAGTGAACTGACGCCTATGGCAGACTGTAACCATAGCAACGTATAAATAACTGACATTAAAACATCAATTATTAAGACAGATTGACTATTAAACTGTAATTTACTATCATATTATCATAAAACAGCAATTTTTAAGATGAATGTGCAATGGATGGACTTAATTAATGCCATTTACCCACTAGATAAGAGAACAGAACAGCAAATGTGATATGCGAATGTCATGGTTTCCGAGCTACTGATTCGGACGAGTACTGTGGCAATGGACGAGGTACATTTGAATGATTGCGGACGAATACCACGCAATTCAAACGTTTCCGTTTCCAGTGAACAAGAGGCCTAACTTTGGTACGTTTGGATTTAAGTTTTTATATTATTTTAGCTTATCCCGTAATTGTAACATCCTTGGATAAGTTAATGACGTACCATGTAGGGCAACCTGTTAGTTCTATGATCATCATCTTCCTACTACGAATAGATAGCAACAGTGATACTCAACGAAAAATGAAATCCCAATAGTAACATAAAATAGCAGTGATACAAAAACGGAGAAAAAAGAACAAATGGCTAAAGACTTTGCTAATAATACAATGGAATGGAATGGAACGCAGATAGAAATTGTCTACAAAAGGAAAGGCAATAAAAGAAGGAAGATATGTGTTCACCAAACTGCGTAAAATATCTTTACTATGCTCTTTGGACTTTTCGATTGGTAAGGAAAATATTCAATATACCTTAAAAGATTTTAATTTTTCTTGGTTACTTTTTACGTTGACTTTATATATTAAGCATTCTCTAAGGATACAATATGGTTTGCAAGCTACTCCTTTTAGGAACTGGGAGGTTTGGGTCGGCAACTCGGCATCCTTTAGTTAGCAAGTTTGTAAAGAACTGATCAACCTGCATCAATGTATTCATGATCAGTTTTCTCATAAATAGCATTCCTTACTTCAGTAGTAACTTTGTTTTACTATTTTTAACATAAACTAACTTAACTTTACTAAACCAAATTCGATAATGCATAAGGTGGACCAATTCCTTATACTCTGGCTAGACTATAGATATTCCCTGAATCCGTTTTATCAGTGACAACACAGTTTAGGCCGCGAGATAGTACAGAACTATTCCACTTCGTACTATAGTTACAACAACGTTTTGTCTTATGGACAAGACTGTAATTTGAATGATGTTCTTTGGATACTTCCCCGGACAAGAAATCATGTTCAGCACACTATTAAGGACAAGATTAGAAATGACTAGAGGCATTAAAACCGCTATAAATGACAAACTAACAAACCAATAGATGATTTTAAGAACAATAATATTCCACTTGACGTTAATTTAAAAAAAAAACTCTTTTGCAATTATACTAATAGTCGAAACCAAAACTTATAGGAATTTACGCAATGTTCTTTTGTCTTTGGTATAACTTTGTAATTATATGTTATTGTTTTTTGATCATTAATTTAACACCAAACAGTTTTCATTTTAGATCCCCAAAACTAAACTCAGGTGGAATATTATCAGTCGTAATCTAACCGAGCCAAATGTAGGTTAAGTAATTCCAACCTAATCTAACCTAACCATCTCTCTTTCGAATGATCCGGGATAGTATACACGGTGTAGCCTGAATAGCATTCCTTGTGTATTGATAATGGTAGTAGCTTTGTTTTACTACTTCTGACTTAAACTAATCTAACTTTTCTGACCTAACATCAGTAATACATTGGCTGGGCCAGTTACCTACACCCTTCAAGTTAAGGAAATATTAAAGTAGTTCTATAGTTAGCGAAACGGAAATTAGTTAGTTCTTATAATTTTGGTTAATACTTACGTACGTTAATGATAGCTTATATTAGGTTAAGTTACTGCGTTATCCAGGGAATATCTGAAGTCAATTCAATAGGTCGTTCATTTTGGGAAATAGTGCCAAATGAGTACTAAAGAAACGTATGTAAAAATTAAGTGAGTCAGTGGATCATAATTAGGGTTTCGCTGTTACATGGGATGCAGTGGTTGTTTCTAGAAATACAATTGTTTTAAACTATTATAGGAGCGTGTGACGTGGTAAGTTGATGGTTGGTTCGTATCGCTTGAGTGAAACGAGAACAAAATACCTGTAAATGTAACAGTGAAATCGCAGTACCGGTAACGAATTGCATTTAGCTAGCAGCTGGAGCGATCACATTTTCCACTGCAATGGTAATATTAACTAGATATGACTCTGCGAATAATAAAATGAAAAGTCTATTGAACGTCAACTAATTATTTTCTGTGTCGGATGTAACTAAAATAATTAATTATAGTGATCATTTAAATTGTGAATGATCTGTTTATTAGTCCAAGAGAACTCCGTGTTGCAGATTATATAAACATATTGAAGTTGAGCAGCATGTTATCAACGTAATTAACCTTAATAATAAAAAACAAAATTGAAGAATGAAAAAATGTATGCAGTTTAATAGCGTAAACCATAAGTTATTGCAGAATAATAACTACAATATGGCACTGGTATATATATTTTACTATATCAGTCATAGTGCAGAAAAACAAAACTAAACCCCTTTGTAGTTGCCCAGGAGAGTTCTCCTGGAACTATGGGGTTAAGGTCCCTCTAAATGTAGATTCTTTACACATTTTTTATGATAGAAGAGATTAAAGTGTGATGGAAACGCAAATCTCATAACAGTACTATCGTCACCTGGGAACCAGAAGGTACTATGTCCACTTTTACTATTTTTGAGAAAAAACAGTTTTAAAGTTTGAAGTTCCATTTAAAGCCTGTATAAATTCATTTCATTTCTGACATTTCTAGCCACTTGAAGGTTGTTTTAAAAGATATTTTTGTGGGCTTGATGCCCTTCAGTACAAGGTCTTTGACTACAGTGTTAACTCCATTTTGTCAAAAAGCGAACAAAGTACCTTCTGGTTCCAAGGTGACGATATATATTCTACTCAATCATATCAAAGAGATAAAGAAAAACAGTCTCGCTACTGTAAATACACCTGTAATGAAACATACTTAACGATGCTGGAATACTCGCTAACTATAAGTTTAAAAACATGTTAAAAATGAGGTACTGTAGAAGTTGTGCGTAAAAGGAGAAATATCAAACTTGACTTAACCTTCATCTATATTCCGTGAATAGTAGGAAATGTTGAACATGCGCATTACTTGTATCGCATCTAATTAAAAAACTATCTTGACTTTCTAACCTGTTAGTCAATTCTGGTAAATGCTAGAAACAGAAGACATGTTTTCCACAAGTCATGAAAATATGTTCAGTAAAAACGAAATACATTATTTACGTTATATGCGTAACTTGTACACCAGTTTTAGGTATGATATGGATAACAAGCGAGAACTTTAGTATCGTTTATATTAGTATAGATCGTTGGAGGTGTACGAAATTTTGTGTTGAAGATATATTTGTACTGTTATAAAATTACTGTTTGTGGCAGTTTTTTCTTCTTTTTTATTGACATACATGCGTAAACTGCTGTTTCGAGGTACCTTGACTCCACAGTATTAAAAACATCCTAGATAATTACCACAAAAAGCAAATCAGCCTACTTACCGTCGCTACTCTTTGGGCCTTATGATTGCTATAAAAGAAACGCACAAATATTTGCAGCATATCCTTCATTGTTAACGTGAAAAGCCTTAATATTCTGCTCTAGTAGGGTACCTCTTGGTTTCGTTCTGTACAAGATGTATGACAATAGAAATCATATACCCATCATTCTTCAATGAAATGTTACGTACTATATTAATCTGCATGTATCTCCAGTATATCTAAAATAACATACTTTTAACTAATTTTTAAAATTCAAATGAGAGTCAACCAAACGAACTGACATATTGATTTTGGGAAATATGTATGTTCTCATGAGTTTAGCTTTACTCATGGTTACGGAATTCCAAAGGGATCTTACACAACAAGAAAAAAACTGTGTTGGTTCAACACCTTTCGGTGCCCCTTCACTTTTTGTGACACGGTGTTGATTTTGGGGTTAAGAGCAAGAAAAAAAGCCTAAAGCGAGATTTGAACATAGGTTGTTCAGTTAGAAGTCCCACAGTATAGAAGATCAGAAATAAAAATATAGCTAACCCCGAAAACGCATTAATTACTCCGACGACTTACGCCATGATTTAATCAACTTTTCATTTGTCAATTACGGATCTTAATTCGTATTGATTGAAAATATGTTCCATTTGTTTGAGCGCAAGCGATCAAAACGGTGACACCAGCATTAGACATGTTGTTACGATAAGGAATCCGTAATACTGGTGAAGTGTTTACTGTCACCGTCTTGATCGCTTGCTCTCAAACAAATGGAATATATTTTCAATCAATACGAATTAAGATTCCTAATTGACAAATAAAAAGTTGATTAAATCATGGCGTAAGTCGTCGGAGAAATTTTGTTGTCGGTGTTCGCGAAATATATTTCTGATTCTCTGTACTATTTGAGTCTAGACTTTTCATGTCCGGGAATCTATTGTAGTCAGTAAGACGCTAGATAACTAACTGAGCATCCCTTACTGGATTTCTCATAAGGCTTCTACTTTTATCTTGTCCCAATACCGAAATCAACACCGTGTGTTATGTTGATTTAACACAAAAAGGGTGGTCGCTCTGAGATACAAAAACGTGTTGATTCAACACCGCTATTTTTTACTGTGTACATTTCAATTATCATTACTTCATTTTCTTCGAAGAGTTATACGTTACGTTACTTAGATTCGTTTATTGCAGGCTCGAATTGGTCCGAGCAGCATTGTGTTCTATGGTTATGGTAATAGTTTTCGGCTTTTAAATTTTTGTAGTTCTTAACAGACATTACAAAAAATAAATTAATACGATTTTATCGGACATGTCTGTTTTTTTTTAAAAAGTTTCAAATAATATCAGACCGGCGTTTGGATTGTTCGTAAAATGTCCGACATTTTAAAATAAACTGAGTACGTTACTATACCTGAGCTTCCATTGTTTCTGTTATTTATCGTAAACTCGATTGTCACATAAGGTCACGATTGGTCATTTGTCCCAATTTAAAAACTGTTAAGATGCTAGCCTGGTATCAAGAGCGCCGATTTCTGTGTAACTTTGGAGGGGGCAATCAGATATGTGTTTTGTTCACAGATATGGTTCTAGAAGGCACATATCTTAATACAAATCTTACAAGATCTTAATACAAATTCAATTCAGATTTTGCCAAATATTGCATATGCTCGAAACACATATAATAGTATATATATATATAGTCATTATGAAGGCTTCCCCAGGCCCAACACACTAAAACATATTATGCTCTAACTAACAGAAACACAGTTTGTGCTGTCACTAGAAAGTAAACTTAGGAAATAACAGAAACTAATGTTAGTCTATGCAGAGGAGCTACTTAGCTTTTCCAAATGGGGTTCTCTTTCTGTCCGGATCACCCTTCCGCCTTGTTTTATTCAACAAATATTGTTTTTATTAGTTTTATTCTCGGTTCTCGAACTCGACAGGCATGGTTCAAGAAGCTTCTGTCTTAACTACAGCGAGAAAATATTATTTGGGCAAGTTCAACAAAGAAGAAGAGCAGACTGTATCACATGCAAAACATTGCCCATTTCGAAATCTCTTACCGTTTTATGATAATTGGGATAACTTAGATAGAATGCTATAGAAATAACTAATACTTGATACACCTGCAAGGTAACAGACAACGAAAGAGTGACAACTACGTAAATTCATCGCAAAAAAAGTATTTAGACAACCACATACTACTCTCGAAAGAAATGTTCTAGGTATAATTTCGTGTACAAGAGAACTCTCTGTGGCGTATTGAAGCAATGCACACCGTGTCAGGTATAAAGAATCAGTATGGGGTACAAATCAAGTTGAAGAGCTCACTTAAATTTCAAATTACGTGCTGAAGGTAAAAGGTTCTGAGACATATCGAGCCTTGTTTGGAAAGCCATGCTCTACCGTTGGATACATCATAAAGAAACATAAAACAGAGCAATTATTGGAGGTCCGTTCTGAAACCAAGGAAACTAACTGCCCAAAATGAAACCTACATTCTTCATTCTGTGAACAAAACTCAATGGATTATTGCTAAAGATTTGGCTGTTTCACATGCCTTTCAAACAAGTTTGACTTGCCTGACGTGGTGTGGGTTACTTCAATACACTACTCTTTTACACAAAAGGATACCTAGTACATTTCTTCCGAGAGTAGTATGGGATTGTCGAAATATTTATTGCGATGAATTGTCGTAGTTGTCACTCTTTCGTTGCCTGTTACCTTACAGGTGTATCGAGTGGTAATTATTTCTGTAGTACTGTGTCCTATCTAAGGCATGCAAATTATCATAAAAGGGTAAGAGATTTCAAATGGACCATGTTTTACGTATGATACAGTCTGTTTTCCTCTTTGTTGAACTTGTCCAAATACTTTTTCCATATGTAGTGTTTTAGAACTATTTCCTTAAGAGTGTACCAGACATTCGCGATATGATTAATGTCTGGCAATTTACTTGGGAATTGGCATTCAGCATGGGCTCTTGTACAATAATCAGAGCTTATTGAGCGTTGTATGCTATTGTGCTAGGTGAAGACATAATTACCAGTAATCCCGATCTTCTTGACGCTGGTGGGCAGATGCGTCGTCAATATGTTGATGTACATTGTAAGGTATATTGTTGGTACCATCAATGAACCACAAATCACTAACACCATTGGCCTTCACTCCCACATCATTACAGATCCCTCACTATGTTTTGTTCTAGCTGTGAAATTTTGCTAATCTAATTCACCTTTATTAATTATGAGTCTGTTTAATTTAAAAAGATAGAACCTTTGATTTGTAAATTCCACCTTCCCCTAGAACTCATGCGGGTCGTGTTGATGCTCTTTTACATAAGCAAGTCGTTCTGTTTGTTCTAGTGATATACGGTTTGCGTCGAGCTTCATGAAGATCATTTCGTATTGTTGGCGCAAGTACTTGCTTCCTTATTTCATCTGCCACTTCATCTCTAACCTCTGGAATACTCAATTACGAATTCTTCACCTTTCGCATATTTTTTGTTTTTCTGTTGTAGTCAGAAGTGATGGAGAGCCACTTCTTCCTTTGTTTTTCTTACAATTTGTTTTCTTGAATCTGTATACGATGCTCTTCATTGTGTCTATGGGCCTCTATAGTATCTCCCATATTCCTTTAACCTATCTGCTTTATCGAAAGCAGCTGGTTACTATTTTCTGCTCCTCTTCAGTCCTATCCTTACCTATCCTGCCTATTGCTGAATATTATTTCCTATTCACCTCAAAACAGTTACACCACACGGGATTTGTTCTACATTGTTTTTTTTTCTTTACTCTATTTGGTGTTGAATATATCACCGTAGTTGACTACACGGCAACCAATTGCTATACTGCAAGTGCCTTTAATTTCCGCGTTGAATACTTGTTTGGCGTCCTGATCGCCGAATCCTTACAAGAACGGGTAGTACTTGGTAATTAGTGATGCTAGTAGCACTTTTTATTTTTATTTTCTACGAATAAATATGCACAGACATTTCCTTTTGTTATTATCCCATTCACTCTCCCTTCATTATCCCATTCATTATCCCATTATCCCTTGGTTTGTATATTTTTGTTTTACATATGTGCTGCGGTTATAGCCAGTTGAATACTTTTTTGAGTAACTGTATTTCCTAGTGCAAGTCTACTTCTACTTTGGAATGAATTCTTCTTGTTGCTTATTTTCCTTGTATATGTCTCTTTTTCTTAAATTATGTTTGTATATGACAAAATCACGATGAATGATCCTTAGGGGACAGAAAATGATATTTTCATTTTTTTATTTCTTTCATTCTTTCTTTCCTTTTTCTTTTCTGTTTTTACTAAATGATCTTTATCGGTTCTATGCACAAAACTCCAGAAACGACATAACCAATGCACAATTAACTCCTTTAGCCACGGAAGGGGGACTTTACGTGAAGTAATTTATATAAGTACTGTAGCACACAAGTTTCGGGAAGGGATTTATCAATTAAATATATCTGCAGAACGAAGATATTTGCCAAGGCCTAGGAGAAGGGGAAAACGAATTATCATGTACTGTAGAAATAGGAGAACCTACTTCACCTTATCATTTGATTCCGCCATTGGAGGACCCACTTGAACCTTGGGAGCCGGGCCCCTAAGCCCCACCACCGGGATCGGCGCCCTTGACTGGTACTACTGAAGAAGTACTAAATAATATCTAATTTTATTGTTACTTGTGAGAGGTTTCGTATTTTAAGTACAGCTGATCTGATGTTTATTGGTGTTTGATAAGGGTTATGCAAAACTATAAAGTGCATGATGAACGTCATTCAGCCAAAATAAAATCTATAAATTCAATGAATCCGGCATTTCTTAGGTCCTGCATTTTTCGGAGTTTTGTACTGCATTTGATAAATTCCAGTTGATAACCCTAAGTGCAATTAACTTGATTTTCCCATTCCATTTCATTATATTGCTAGAACAATGTATGACCATCGGTGTGTGGCGATGAGTAAAGAACATTCATTGCAGCTCCATCCACATCCGCATTAAGATGAAGCTAAATGACCTCAAATATAATTGAAAACCTACGTGATTCTCAGAGATATTACAATTTTTACAGCATTTTGGCATACAGACAGTGTGTGAAAATGAAGACAATCTAACATGATAAACTTACACATACTTATGATTTTGATCTAGAGTTTTTGCTTTTGTGTTTCACTAAAAACGGAACACTGTCTTACCGTGTTAGGCTAATATCAAAAATCATTTAGAATGATGAAATGTTGTGCATTCCCGTAAAGACAATATTTTAAATTTTAACTGTTTCTGGAACTAATGGTTTTATTGTTTTCTTTACTAGAGTTGTTGTGTTGTTGGACTGTTTCTCATTGCCATATTATTTTACATTAATCGCTTGCACGACATAATAGCTGGTACTCAAACGTATGCTATAAATATAACATTTATGGTGTTTGCCGCTACCGGCACAGTGACATCTTATATTGGCTGTTTTGGGCTAAGTTCAAAATTACTCTTGAAAGTGGTAAGTACGTGCACACTACTACGCAATCTAATCTCATTTGAAGTTCGCAGTAAATGAGTCAGTAGTATTGAGGAAAATGGTGTATATAGATTCTCAAAGTTGATGCTAAAACTGTAGGATATTCCGGTTGAACTAACCGATAAAAAGTAAATTACGAATAGCAGCTCTAATATCACTTATTGGGTCGTGAGAACCAAATCATAACCAGACTGCGCAGTTGAACTATGTATGATTCAATAGTGTTATTAAACTCCTAATAGGCCTACAGTAGAAGTCTCACGTATTAAAATGTAATTGTAAATGTACAATAAATCACACTTCATTTATAAATCAATAATCCTATTAAAATACCGTTCAGTTCAAACAATTTCACACAATACCTTGATAGGATTTTATTTTTATATTTCTTATTTCAAATGTAAAGCTTCAATCCCGCCCCTCAGCATGGCTTTAACTAAGGTTTAGTTAGTTCCTCTACATGTTCCATGATACCTATGTCACATCAGAATGAAGAACCAAGTTTTATTAAATATGATGCAAAATTGCTCCTTTCAAACAATATAAAAAATATATTGTAAGAATCCTTGTTTCATGAGTTTATATAATTTGTCGTCTGTTTATTTGATTCAACCCGAAGAATATTTCTTTAAAAGCAGTGGTTCTTTATTAAATACATACACAAAGACTATTTCAAAATAGTTTTATTATTTTATTATTAGATATACAAAAGACGTATTTCCTAGTAATATTCTTTATTTTCAGTCTTTACCTTTAGCGATAAATATACAATCCTGTGGATCCTGGTAAACTAATTTATCACTGGGTAGCAACATAAGCTTAGACATACCTAAGCTTATATAGCGTTTATCTTAATATAAAGATTCGTCTCAAATAACTATACATAAAGGTATAAATGTAGGGTGTCGGGAGAAAACAAGGAATGTCAAAAAAACGGTTTATCTAGAAAATCAAGTTTTAATTGTTTCATCGCTTAATGTTTAAAGGGCTTAACAAATACGTAATATTGTCTGGTGGGGTCTTTTAACTTTTTCTTATTCCTTCATTTGACAGTTCTTTAGTTCCAATGTTTCCAAATACGTAGAATATGCTATACAGTACAAAATCGCTTAAAATGGACATCCATGGTTTTCCCACAACACCCTTCAAATACAAAATTGGAATTCCAGTAGTCTTAGCTAATAGAATACTACGTAGTATGTTTTAGTTGATTATTCTGTAAATTGTGCGAAATAAAGTACATGAATATTGTCGAATAAATAAATAGATTGTCCGTATCCGAAACAATAGATGCGTTGCACACTTTGTCACCTTTACAGTCTTGAAAATCTCTCCTCGAGAGTATTGTAATGTCCCCACAAGCAGTCAGGTTATGTAGCAAATACTGTTATGAATCGTCCAGTTTTTTAACCAGTCAGTCGAAATTTTATGGCAATTGTCCAGTGTCCGGTTATAAGTTCAAACAGGAGCTAATGTCCAGTTTTGAGATATGTTTCCTAAATGGGGCACTCAAGTTTAAATATAACGGTTTACACTGTGTGTTGACTCACAGCCTTAAGATTAGAAGTGTCAAAGCGCAAATTTAGCTTACCCTTAGTCTAATGAAATGAATTTTGACAGTTTTTAATAATATTATAATTGCTAAATATTGTAGTGTAATTTTCGCTACAATACAGTACTTTGTAATGATGACTTACATTTCTAACTGTTGTGGACCGAAAATAATTATTTTACATTCCACTACTGCTAAAAAATTTTGTTTCTCAAATTGTGACCATCAAAATAGTATTTGTATTTATTTTTTCTGTACATTTTTTTAAAAGTTTTATTCCTAGTTTAATTTACGTAGACATATTGAATTTTGAATGAACATTAGATAGATCATGACGTATTGGAAGGTGAATTATTAATCCTGTAAATATCAATTACAAACTAAAGTAAATATATGTCTTTCTGGTTTGTTGTTCAGTTATCTTTTGAACCACATGATTTTCTTTGGTAATTTTAGCCCAACATTTAAAGCCAAAAAAATAACTTTTTTGTCATTCCATTTAGTTGTAAATAATTAAGATGTCTTAAATGATATCAGTTAGTTGGCGGCTCTGAGGAAATAAAATCCGGTTGCCTTTTCTGGAGGTCCTGATCCGGTTGCCTTTTCTTAACTCTCCGTTACCGTTATTCGTTATAGATCTTCGACACGATGACTTTTCGTAAGCCGTATACGTTATACGTTACAGACCCTCGACAGGATGTGTATTCGTAGGTCCCTTACGACAAACGCCATGGACATTTCTGAATTTCGTATGTTGCCTTAGCTGGAGAACTGAGAATAGTAAATTGGATGTTATAATTCATAGTATGTTGTATTCAGTTACCAATATACCGAAATGTACGCTTTCTAGAAAAAATGTAGTGGGCAACCCTAGAAGCAAACCACCAGCAAAATATAACATACTACTTGCACTGCCTTGTGTAGTAGTTGCATCGCATCTGTCGTGTCGTTATGCATGATAGAAAATTGCTTGAGAAACACGTAAAGGACGTCATAACGTACGAGATTAACAAAAAGAAAACATGGGATGGAATTGTACGAACTAGCCGGCTGCAGTCCCACTAACCACTTTGCCATAACGACCAATCAAATAAAAGCTTCTTGCACAGTGAGCTATGGAACAAGAAAAAGTTTCACCTCGATTTTTCCAAAGTAAATGTTGATTAATTTCACCTCGATTGTTGTTCGTGAATTACTAAATTTTCCATTATGTTTGATCGTAGACTATTTTAGGCTGATAAACGTATCTTATTATATATATATCGTTGAGAAATTAATAAGAAACCTTAAAACATCAATTTTTACTTTCATAAGCGAGGTCATTTCATACGTTTCACTTTTATTGTACTGTAAAGGTTTTGTATATTTGATTGTTTGCATAAAAGTCGAAACATTAGTAAAGAATTTCATATAATTGGATAATAAAAGATAAAAGAAATAGAAATGGCTTCAACGAAAGACATTAAATGGTAAAAAGTAGTATTTTCAAATCCTGGTGAAAAATTATTAGTTACACTAAAACCACCTAGCATTCTACCACTTAAGCTATGGGCAGTAACTATAGTTACAGTTAGTGAAAAAAAAAACTTTTTAAAGTAGTTTTTAATTTATCGACGAATTCAAATATTTAGAATAAGGATAATAGATAATAATAGTTTCCTTCATGCACGTTCTATTTAAATTTCAAAACAGATATAATCGAAATCTTACCATCCGCTGAGAAGTTAACATACAGCATAATACGTATATGTTGATGGATCAGAGAAAAAGTTTACATAGACAAATGAAAAATAAAACAGTATGATCACGGACGAATGATTATGTATTCTAAGAAGTAGTGGATTGAATATGGCTGTGAATTAAATTAATATATATATACAATTTTAACTAATCGCCAAGGTGATTAAACATTTATCCGACCGACGGATCAAGTAATTGATGCAATCTTGATTGAAATCATGTTCATACTTATTGGACCACATTGTGGTAGCTGTCTTGACTTTACCATCAGATGAAAACCGTGTTCCAGGAAAGTGCGCTTTCAGCTGAGAAAAAGTCACTGGCGTCCAAGATCGAAACTTTGCAACAACTGTTGAGTCTGGCGGGCTCTCTGGCGGTATACGTACGATGGCTTCACGTAACCGCGTTAATGTGGCACAATATCAAACAGCGTTGATGGTCTATCCATTCTCCATGTAGTCCACCAGGAAGGCATCTGTGGGATCCTCGCACTTTCACGACATACTAACACTGCTGGCATCTCACCATTGCATTTGCCATTACTCAACTGACGCTGACCGTAAAGTTGTCGGAACTCGGTATGCGGATATGGTGCCATCAGACCGCAGGTTCACCAAGTACTTTCCTACTCGTATATCGTGCATTTACGCAATGCTTGCTGTAATGTTTTTCACACACCTTTTTGGTTCACAATGGTTCGTGGTGTCCTCAAATATTGCAACGTTAATTTAACTGATTTTCCGACGTTATACAACGATGAAATTTTGCACAGCGGCGTAACTCGGGTGACAATACACTCTTTCATTGTTATTTTCCCATATTTCTATAAATGTATATATTTTAATGGAATATTTTAATAATTTTAATATGGACTTTTTATCCTAAAATAAATAGTAGCCTGCAACGATTTTGCATTTGACTGGTTACAGAACACTTTAGGATTTGGATCACAAAACATTAGTTTGAGATAAAAGTATCCCAACACCGAAATAACTCGAAAAAATAATATAAAACTTTCTAAATACATACTTTTCTTAAGCAATTCGTACTGAAAAGTAAAAAATCATTTTGTTTAATGCATGACTAAAGAATGAATGGGGTGCAACCAATGAAGAATTTATGAACTGACTGTATATGAGAGCGCGTCCCATGTTTTTATTTTTAGTCATGCTTAAATAAAACTATATTTTACCTCTTAGTACGAATTGTTTAAGAAAAGTATGTTATTAAAAATTGCTTTTTAATATTTTTTCTGATTGATTCATATATACACAAACGCACATACTATTTTTTTTTCATCATGCCGGTCAAAAATTTGGTACGTTAAGAATAAAGTCAAGAAAAGTATTTTATTTAGTAACATGATAGGAAAACTAGTTACTGAAACATTATTATAGACTTCAAGTGACTACTTGTCATTATATAATTTACAAAGAGCGCATTTCTTTATTTTATCCTTTATTAGAGCCTTTGTTCTGTAAGTATAAGGATAATAACATCAACGTTGGGGACCTTTAAATAGTTGCCCTCACCTTCTTGTTCTTCTGTACGTTACTTTATTATAGTATGTACTTAACTAAAACTTAACTGATGATTAATGGCAATCTATTTACCATACTAGTGTAAATCTTTTCTACGGGATATTTATATATTCCTATCAGTTAGAAATACCGATGAGAAAAGTGTTCCTATATTTGAACATAGAACCTTGTATTAGAAATAAATTGTACTTCTAAAAACCTTGGCTTTATCTAATAGAAATAAATCGCACCAGGGAACCTATTCACAATGAGCCGTTATGCGAGCCTGAGCGTTGACTTGGTCATGCACTAAAACTAGAAATTAAACTCTTGGTATTGACCTTACTGTCATAGAAACAAGTGCTGCCATCTTACGAATTGGGTCACTTTCTCTGCAATAAGATCATGTGTTAGTTTAAGAAGATTATTGGCTTACGAAAGTCGAATCTGATAAGTTCTTATGTTAGTACCATTTTCCATCCGGCATTTTTTAAAAATAATTCATGAAATAAGTCTGAAACAAGAACCGTGTTCATTCTTCGAAATTAGATCATATTAAACAGCTATAGTTTCCTGTTATTGAGTATAAGAGCAATCCTCCACAACGAGAAACTTTATCCTACTAACTAGTACATTTTCACTAGTATGAAAATAAGCTACATGGGGAGTATATATGAACCATTTCGGTCGGGATGCACATTTCTGCCACCCTTCTCTTACCAACATTCTTAACCTTCTTTCGATACCTCCCAGAGCACGAGCCCCCTTTGACCGATTCTTAATTGTGACCGTGGAAAGCAACAAGAAATAAATTGTTGAGAATAGCATTGCTCATTTCTAATCACTTTTATGGATGAAAAGTTTTGTTTTACATATTTGTATGCTTGAATTAACTTTTAATGTTGGAGCTAAAATGACGAATGAGGAAGGTTACGACTAGTGCACAAAAATACAAAAAATAAATCAATCGAAATGCATAAAATGTTACCCTCAAACGATCTGTTTAACTGGAAGCACCATTTTTAAGAAAATACCTAAGTGTAATGTAGTTTTGGTACGACGAGAGTCGTATCAAACTATTTACCGTATATTCCGTTCTGGGATTAAATGTGCGATATGATCTAGGTTCGAATTCTTACGTTTTCCTAATTATGCGTGAATTCTTGTAAAGGACAGTGCTATTAACGATAACAACGTCCGTAGCAAAGATTCACAGTCAAACGACACGTTTGGTCTTATATTACTTTGTTAGAAAATTGACGGAAACTGTTTCCACTCAGGAGAAGTATATTTTCATAGGATTTATATTTATTTTGTAATATTTTGAATATTCGCCTTCACCTAATAGAGATAGCAAATTTCACAATTTTTAATATTGATTGCAATTTGTTTTGTACATTAAAATCAAGGTGCCTGTAAGATGATGATTTCATGCATCAAAAGACGGAGTAATGAAGATTGTCAGGTAGAGATCGAACTGCTTTCATTTCGTAATACACAGTCATGCAATTATTGCCATACAAGCATAATATTATGAATATGTAATAATACCTTTATAAGAGATAATGGTGAAGGAAGATAAAGAGAAGCTAATGCATAATTGTAATGAGGATAATGATGAATAGTTAAAATTTGTTGTTCTAGTGCGTGAATTGAAGATAAGATGTATACATATGTAAAACATATATGAACGAATGGTTCGTTGTTATAAATATTTTATAATAAAACAAAAGATGAATTTAAATGTTTTGGGCAATAATGCTTAAACTAAATTAAATAAGCCAATAGAACAAGAAACCAGATAGCTATCGCAAAATAGGGAGACACGACTTATAATGTTTATACACTAAGACTAGTGATGCTGGATAAGGCAAAAAAAATATTAAATGGTAATAAATATTAATGATTGGTGAATCAAAGAATTATAAGCAATGTAAATAATTCAATTTAATGTTTATCAAATGAAATTATTCTCAGCATTTAATTAATGAGCATGTATGCTTAAACAATATATTCTTATTTAAGATTACATTCTTTAACAGAAATATATATTTATACCTTGATTTCAAAGCATAATAACTATCCTGAGTGCATACTCACCTACGTAGTTATTTCCATCTATTCTCCTGAACGGGAAGTTCTGTTCCTTTAGGTAGTAACTTATTTCTCTTTAGTTCCACGAAACAAGAGAAATTAGTTCTATGGGTTATATGATACTGACTGCTACTTAATGTTGCATCTGCATCTAATAGTTGGACAGGGATAGGCGTATTCCTGCCGAAGTGACGAAGCGGATATACAAATATTACCGAAGATAAAGAGGATATCCCTCTTAGATTTTGTTCCAATTTTAGTTTATCGCTTTTCTCCCAGAGATAATTGGATTTTACATATTAAAAATATACTGTCGCATAAACAAATATGAGATTCCTATTTATGCGATTTATGTACAATTAAAATACATATACATTTCCTAATGATTTATGGAAACAGATTGTCTAAGTAAAACGAAACAAGTTCAGGAACTTGTTCTCCCTGCGTACAACATCGGTTACAAAGAATCATTTTTAAGATCCTCATGGTTTAATCTAATTAATAAATTCTACTTCTTACTAATTTGAATGTGAAAAAAAATCTTAAGCAACCATAGTTTTTTAAAATATGACAATTAATTAATTACAATGTATATATCCGCTACCTCTTGATTGTCTACCTTGTCATTCAGTTATTTTGATAGCATAAATCTAACACTGTCTGTTATTATATTCAGATAATTGTAACTCTAGTTGTAGTCATAGAGTGTGCTAGTATGTTTGATCCTATAATTGTCTGAAGTCAATATTTTATTCTTTCAGGTACTGTTAATATTGTTCACAGGTTTTGTGTGGTCAAGTGTTGTGTGCGGCATTGCTTTCCATAAATTTCAATTGTATACGCAGCATGATGACGATTACATAAAGCATCGGCTATTCAATTGCTCGACGGCAAAATATAAGAATAAACAGTTCCGAGAGGCCTGGAATTTCATTCAAGAGCATGTATTAAACGATTTACTATAATAATTGATAGCTATTTTAAATTTTAAAAAATAATCACAGGAAAATTAAACTAAGTATTATAATACCATTGAAATAACTGATATTCTTCTTGCAATAGTCACTCGCAAAATGGCTAAAGAAATAGTATTTTTAGAAAACTATGTTAATTATTTCTTTTAAAAAGAAAAACTGTAAGTATAAATTGAACAATTTGCTCATCATCTCATCTCAAACGGCGTGATCATATTAGAGCTCTAGGGCCTAACCACAATTAATTATGTTAGAAACCAAACCAACCAAGCCAATATACCTTTTAAACACACTGCTGTCCGTTGAAGCTCAAGAGTTCGTGGTTCGGGTTCACGCTTTCAAGGTATTGGTTCATACTTTTTTCCTTATGAAAGTTCCATGTGGGCAAGTCCGATACACTGAAGGAGTCTTTGGTTCGATATTTCTGCAGTTGACAAGGGGGCACAATAACTCGTGTTCCGTATCTTGTTCCTAAGGTCCCGAGGGATCGACTCGGGACCTTTAATGTGAGTCTAGGGCTATACGTCTCTCCATAGTTGAAACCTTATCAGTCTTGTATAGTCTTGGGCTGACTGATGGCGAGTCAGCTATTGTATGTGGGCCCAACAGATTGGTTACTGAAAATGTTATTATCGCTTTCCGGTGGCTTTCATCGACACTATACTGTTCATAACTGAAGCACACTGAAAGACTGTCTTTGGTGAAAACTGCCTAACAGACTGGAACTTAACTTACATCCTCTTGTTCTGATTTAAATTCATAAACAAAGAGCCTCGTCTCTTAACGAAACTACCGAACTAATGGTGACAGATCGCAATTTCTTTCAAGTTGTTCTCTACTCTTTTAACTGATCATAATTGGTTTCAATTTATTAAAGTTCTATGTTTTTAAGATTTTCGTTATTCCTGGATTAAGCTGAACTTTGATTGCTTTGTCAACTACTTTTGTCCTTGCTGTATCTACGGTAAATCTTCCATTTCTCTGAACGATGATAGTGTACTTAATTCGAGGAGTTGCAATATTTGATATCCGCCATCGGGTTTTGCACAATTACAAGGAAAGTGAAACAGTTCTACATTGCAGAAACTTTACTTCGCTTCTCTTATTCTGCTGGATCTTTAAATTATTGGCAATTCTGCAGGAGTTTGATGAAACATCTGTCATTACTAAATTGGATTCACGTTTACAATATTGCATACTAAATCATAAGCATGAAATAGTAGATGGTTTTATCTTGCTCTCCGTATTGCTTACAAGAAATGGCATCTTAGAATGATTTCCAATGCTTGCGTTGCTACCTGAATGCTGCTACAAGCAATGAATGGATCTTTTTTCCTTCTTCTTCTAGCCTTGATAATTTCTGCTCTGATTGTCCGTAGTCCCAGATAAATAAATGTATGCTTGGCTCTTTATGCTAAATATGAGGTTGGCTTGGGTTCTGACTTTACGTTATGGTTACAAAAGTTACATTACATTGCCTATGGTCCTATCTGTACTCAAGTTCTCTCTCTCTCTCTCTCTGTATATATATATATATATATAAACTGTTTTATAGTTAGTTGTGATCTCATTTGTGCAAACTACGATGCAAGTTAGTTCTCTTGCGGAAGAAGGTGGCTATGTATTTTAATACACTAATATGAGTCTTTAAATTTTCGATTGACATGATCCGCTTTCAATTTAAAGTCATTTTCCTATTTTATATCCCCTAGTTTAGTAAATAAGGTTTAGTCTAATTTCTAAACAAAATGAGCTAATTTTCGAAATAATATATGTCATTGAAGTTGAAGTCATAATGAAATAATTTTGGTTTCCTAACTATATCAGTGAACATATTGTACTCTGAGCAGCATTTTTTCTTTAATTTTCCAACTGTTGTAAGGATGCTGAACGTAAACCTTGTTACCACTGGGAAATTTAAAGCAGAGCCCAATGTAGCCAGCTATGGGCCATTGCATTTACGATGCTTCAAATATCTCTAAAATACAATTCGAGGAAATGCAGAGATTGCTCACATGGAATGTATAGCCAGGAAAGAGTAGCATTGTGAGCATTATTGTTAGGAACCAAAGGCACAGTGTATGAAAGGCAGTGGAACGAAGAGGAAAAGCTTAGATAGCAAATGTATCACTTTATTGTAATCTACCCTTCGCCTTGATTTTCATGAATTTATGAATGTAATTATTTTACTTTTTATTTTAAATTAATGTCGATTGTCAATTGGTGTACAAATTGTAGATAATTCTTTCCACACCACATGTTGTTGCCAGAAACGTTATATTCGTCGTTTACGAGATTTGAAGTGTAGGCAACTAGTGAATTTGTGATAGGTAATCGTAATCATGTCACATTTAATAACTGTGTGTGTGTGCGTGAGCAGTAACGTGTGCAGAGGAACTTAACTTGTATCGTCGTGGGCCATCTCACCAAGCCGTTCGATGTCATTTTTGAATAATTGTTTACTCAGGATCAATCTCGTCTACAGTTCGTGTTATGTTGAAATATTTCTTCCCGTTGGATGATTCGTCGAGGGACGTTTTCCTCAGCTTCCTACGAGGGAAAACTTGTGTATGTGAAATTATTCCCCTCCTACTCCCCTTTGTCATGAATTTCCAGCGATCTGGAGACTGAAGGTAAAGTACACTTGTTTAAATCTTTGGCCAAGGCATTAAGCGCTTAAACGTACTATGACATTTGCATTATTGGAAATCAAAATCATTCAAAGTATAGGCCCATATCTGAATGGTAGTACCTAGAGATCTCCTGCACACGTAACTGAAACTTGATTGCCTAATACATATTGTACCTTATTGTTTGTATTTTATTCACATGTTTTCTTATTTTTATATAATATTAAATTTCATTATTCTAAATTTAAAATGCGGTGTTTATATTCAAATGCCTTTATTTATAATTTTTGTTAGTTGTTGCGTGTTTCGAAACAAACGAAGGCATTTTATTGGTAGATCCGTGCCATCCGTCAAGTGCTATGTATAACATGTGTTTCCCGCCAAATTTTAAATCTACTGACGTATTACACAAGTGACCCATCACCACCATTCTTTCATTTAGGGTATCAGTTTCTGTTACGGAGGTGACTACGGCTGGGAAATGGAACGAAGTCATTAACCTAAGATCTTTGCCACCAAGATCTAGAGATTATTCCATAGCTTATGTTAAAAATTTGTAATAGATAGTTAGTATACTACGTGTAAAACTTTCTGATAGTTCAAAATCGATTACAGAAATTTATTAATATCATTTTTTATATTTGTTATATTTCTGATTACATGAAAGTAAATCCTTTTTGAGAATTTACTTCACTAAATTTAGATTGTCTTCAGGTACTATATTCATGTGTAATCTTTATAAAGGGATTACACGAATCCAACGACAAACCACAACTTAAACATAAAGCATTCCTTCAGGCACATAGTCTTTCAGTGGAGTACAGTTGCAATCAAGTTTACAAAGCTATTAAAGCTATACAATACTAAATAGCGTTTGCTATGTAGCTGTGTTCAGTAAAACTTATTAGAAGATAAAGAATGGAGAAATCTAGATATTTCGATGCAGTGTTACAGGTCTCGAAAAATTACTGTGTAGAAACATTTTCATATTTAGCATTTATTATATTTTGTCTTAGTTAACAAAAGTTTTCAGACCAATCTACAATGGTGAGTCAAAATATCTGTAATATTCTGGTCACTTACTTGTTTTCTTCACCTAGTTACAATGAAAGCCGCCTAGCATTCAACGTTGAGACTATCGTGCTGCACAGTCTGAAGTCATAATCCTGACAGCTCTTTTATCTCACGCGAGAACCAGTCCTTATCTTTCGAGATGAGAACCTGCGTGGCAGCTTACAGTTACTCGTGACTGTTGAAGTGTAGTGATCAAAGTGTAGTGATGAAAGTGCTTCGTCTATCGAAACAAGTAATAATCCGATGATACAAGGTCCGTACTATATGCTAGACTTTTCAACAGTTCGATTCCCTCAAGTTCCTAAAGTTTATTCTGGACTTTTCGAGAGTTTGAAGTTTTGAGTTGTCTTGCTGAAGAAATATTAGCATGTTGTTGACCAAATACCGGAGATATTTACCGCACAATGGAATAAATTCGCTCCAACTTGTTCTAGTATTAATTTACATTGAGTATAGAAGTATATGAAACGATTCCGAAATCCTTCGTCATTTTTAAAGGAAGTGACTAGCATATTGTTGGAAAAAGCCAAGAAGATGTAATAGTTGAATGGGGCAAGATCAGGCGATTAAAGTTTGAGATAGATCAAGTTTTACAATCTCTTAAATTATTACTTACTTACTAAAATTAAATGTCTTAAGATAATTAAATAATATAACTAAACTATGTCAAGTTTAAAGGTACATACGTACAAAATGTATATAACATCTCACAAAGTAAATTACTAAATACGTAGAAACATATCAACGTGTTGAACACGTTAAATATGTGTTCCGGATATGTACAACTACATAACACTTCCGCAATGATAGTTACCTGCAATACAAGAATATCACGATTTTACCAATTTTTGAAACTACAGGAATAGTATCTCTAGACATGGAACAAGTACAATAAAACTCTTTAAAAATCTTTGTGTGGAAAGTTGATTTCATTTTAGTCTGACCAAACAACATTGTTATTACAAAATCGAAGTATTAAAATTAAAATCGCACAAGCGCAATAGGTTAATGTCACTCTAGAAAATATATTAATATTTACTTTTTTAGGTAAAGTGCTGTGGTATCGTCAAGGCAGCCGATTGGTATAAAGAGTTTAATCTCACAATACCAACATCTTGTTATGAAGATTTGGACAAAGATAAGGCAATGCATGAGGAACCATGTTGGTCCAAGGCCACAGATATGTACGTTTACGCCATGAGAGGCCTGGTAGCAATGTCTTGGCTCGGAACAGCATTTGAGGTAGTTTGATCATTATAGTTGTCCTCATTTTTTCTTCGATTAAAGGAACTTTGGAAATTAGAGTTACACTTGAGTTATGTCTGTCTATAACTCATATATATTTTGTGTATTCAATTGTTCCAAGTCAGTGCATGACAAGTAATTCTTGAATACTTTCCTTACATATTTGCTACTGATCGCAAAAATTATTTTCCCGCTTTAACGGTGCAGTGACTGTATAATTTAATTTTTCATTGATGCATAATTAACTTTTTTTAAAAAAATAATTATAGAACAATACATATTAGGGTGGGCCAATTTATTTTTTCAGATATTGGGATTTGAGTTGTCATCATAAGTTGTGCATTAGTACCAAATAAAACCATGCCAAATATGTCCGTCCTAAAACAATATTTAACCGGGCCCTTGGACCCCTAAAGGGCCCAATTGTTTTTTTTTTGTTTTAAACAAAGAATAAAAATATGATACCAGTTTCCACATGTTGGGGTTCGAGTAGTTATGACAAATTGTGCATTGGTACGAAATTTAGCCCCTTTTGGGCAGTCAAACATTTTGGGCATTTTCAAACAAACATTTCGCGGGCCCTGGGACCCGGCTAAATATTTTTTGAGCAGGTCGTGTTTCGGCTAACACAACATAACATTCTACAACTTTTGCTTGCTACTCAAACTCAAATTTCTAAAATAAAATATTTTGGATCTTTTCAAAATTGACATTGTCTCGGGATCCCGGGGCGAGGCTAAATATTTTTTGCTCCGGATTTATTTCGGGGAATAAGTATAACATACAGTCTACAACTGTTGCTCCTTACTCAAATACAACTGTCTAGAAAATTATTTTTAGGTGTGCGAAAAATAGTGGAAACAAATTGTTTTAGAAATTTGAATTTTAGTAGTGTGCAAAAGTTGTAGAATGTTATGCTATGTTTGTTCGCCGAAAAACAACCGGATCAAAATATATTTAGCTGAGCCGCGGAGCCCGCGAAAATTTTACTATGAAAACAGCCAAAAACATTTGACATGGTTTCATTTCGTACCAATGCACACTGGAATATTATAATTACTTGTTTAACAACAACAACAACAAATAAAACGATTGGGCCCTTTAGGGGTCCAGGGTCCCGGTTAAATATTGTATTAAGATAGCCATATTTGGGGAGCCAAGGGGTTCTGTGAAGCCTCTGCAGGGACTGTCCGCAGTGTTCGAAGTGTGAAAGAAACAAAGACGGTATGTTTTCCTAATATTTGCCTAGACAACTCCGAAATTGATATAAGAACATGTATAGCACGTGTTTCAGTAACGGCATGCTTTTAGCTCCCAAAAACCAGAGCCGGTATGTTATACTGGTGCATAGCGCCTCACTTCGACCCCTGGCTGTCCGTAAAGAGATCCAGGTATCGACAGTATACATTGTCAAGTAATCGCTGAACTTCTTCCTTCTCACTATATAGTGACTACATGAATGAAGACATAATTCTATATTAATTAGTTCATTTTTTTCAAGTTTGTGCGGTTGGATTCGAACCCATAACTTTGGGATTTGTAGTCCGTCACTATACTTACTACAGTATTAAGTATCTTCTGAGGTTCTAACATTTAATATTCCGTTTATGTCACGAATACTGCTTATGAAATAAAAGCGTCTATATGGAATTGAATTCATTACTGGGCTGACAGATTGAATCTTTTGTTAGACCTATGAGGGAAATTCCTTTGATCTTTCTCTGTATTATGTAAATAATAGCATTAAGCTTTTATTCGCGCGCAATTTCTGAGTATCCACCAACACTTTGGTACCGGCGGCACAATTTGTTCTAAAATAAATACTACGACGCAAAATACGAAGAAATATGCCTCTCTTTAGACTTTGTAATACGCATTAAAATGTTGGCGTGTCATCAAATCTGATATCTTCAGCAGTCCGCCAACGAGAGACATATTTCTTCGTGTCGAAACTTCTCCACCAGCTATCCGCTAGTTTCATCTAGATATACTCTTCTAATTTGGACCGATGATAGTTTTTCGACCTCTGCTGCAAAGTTGGAGAAGTTTAGAACGTCACGTCTCATATGAGGGACAAAGAAATGATCCGTGATCTTTAGTGGTGATTCCAACGCACTCTTCATGAATGAACGATACGCAAAGACGCATGTCTGCATCCCTGTTTGCCTGACAAAGGTAACAGAACCAAGGTTCACAAGACATGGAGCAACTCAGTGTCGGTTCTTCAGAACTATTAGAAGCAGTTGCTAAAACCCTGGTCGTTTTAAACGTGATGACATTTGCTTTGTTCTTGTTTAAATCTTCTTTATCTTTGTATTGGAATTGATATATTCCTTATTACCTAGCATTATCTTCGTTTTAATTACTAAACATTATGATGATGGGTGTTCAGTACAAAGATTTCAAATACCCAGCTCCTTCATTTTAAATAGTTATGACTGCGTTTTCCCCAATATGGCGATGGATCATATTGCACACTATTGACCTATTTACTTTTTCTCGCGCCTGCTAGTTACACAATGCATTGCATCACACACATTTTATGTTCACGTATGCTTAGATAGCTACATTATCCATGTATAAATGATTAGGTTTTCAACAATAGATACTGTAAAGTAACAATACTTACTTTGCTAAAATAACAGCAAAATTTGTCTTGCTCAATATGCCACTTCAACTGGAGCTGCTGCCGATCACGCCACTCGCAAACAAATGGGTCGCGCAAAAATGCTTTCTCCTGTCATGAGGATATAATTTACGCTGACATCTAGTAGCACCAACGGATAGCTGCAGAGACCTGGGGGTAGGCCATATTGCGGACCCGGGTCATAATTGGTAAACTTCCCTCATATGTATTAAAGAAATAAGTTCAAGGCAGAATTCGGAAATGAAAACAAAACAAATAGTTTATTTAAAATATAAATATTTAGTTGTGCTAGAAATAACAAAAATGAATTAACTTAAGTAAATCATATTTCGATAAACCATTTAGACACTCAACAAAATGAATAATTCTTAGGAATATCAGAAAATCTTATACTACTGAAAATGTGATCGTTCGAAGAACCATGTTTTGCCTATGACTTTCCTATGATCAGGAAACGCAAATGTGAATACGTTTTGGTGGAGTCAAATTATCGCACACAAAAGAGCCATTTCAAACGTTGATTAGGTGACCCTTTCATTTGATTTTCAACGTCCTAAAATGCACAAGCTTCATATAACATCTCAGCAACAACTCCGAACATTTTGAACCTGACTAGCAATGAGGCTAGGACCTTGTTGTACCTAAACAAGAAGAGATTTAAACAATCTTATAAATAACACCCGCCCAACCACCAGATCATTTGATTGTACTATTAGATCTCGTATTACGAGTAGGCCTAAATGTTTTTAAAACAAAACTGTAGAGCAATGTTTGCAGAGAGACAAAAGAGGCGAACAAACAGATTCAGGAATTCTAAAGGAGCTTCTAAAACCACTTTTGAGCAATGTGGAAATACATTGATATTCGAAACTATCGCATTATGACGATAACAAGACAATGAATGCATAAAACGTGCGACAACGTGCTAGCAATGTAACATTAGTGCGGGTCATTATAGGGGAAGAAATTTAAGTTTTCAAAATTTCTTCAAAGTGGGGTCTCAAAAATATGATTTTTGTATGAGGAATTCAAATTTGCTATTAGCATTATGATAAAAAAGCATTTAGCTTGGTAAATCTAAAATTGAATAAAAGGCAAAAAGAAAAATGTCTGAACAGTCTTTAAACATGTAATTTTAACATTGAAAATGTGTAGCGGTAGTATGAAATTTTATTTTTTCCGCATAGCACAATTAACACACCATTGCCTTGTAATCATAAACAAAACAATAATATGACGTAATAAAATATATATACAACAATTTTAATTGAGTATTGCTTTCATTCTTTCTTGGATATCAGTCTCCGACTTGACTCTTGCCCTCTAATGTAGGTATCTCGTTCTTCATATGAAAACACTCCGCTTGCTGTCTTTGTGACTTATTCCCCACACCTCTCTTTGAACTGTGCATGGCAGGGCTACTATAGATTTTGTGTGGGTTCGTAGATGATATATTAGTTTCTTCAGCTATAGTTATTATAGTTTGCACGTAACGGAATACCTCGTCAGACTAATCTATCAGCTCTAATATGAACGATGCATTGCCATGGATAGGAGCCTTGCTCGGACGTAGAGAAAGATCAACCATTTTGTCATCATCGTCCCTTAATTCAATATTTTTGGACACCAGGTCTGCTCTCCTCACTGTCATCTGAGCACCGAAACTCACAAGTTCTTTTATGTTAAAACAGCAGTGGTAGTACACGTCCAATGATGCATTCTATTATCAGTTTTTAGTTGCTATAAATTGTGCCTCTAAAGCAAGAGTTTCAAACCCAGATGCGACAAATCGTATTTGCTGTATTTAACCGTCGTAAATGGGCCAATTTCAAGGATTGCAAGATATGTGGGGAGTGTTCCAGTTCTTATGGCCTTCGTGAACCAATAACCTCCCTCTTGATCAGTAGCAGCATCATTTACGACATTCTTACTCAGTGAAATAAGAGGATCTTCGACAGAGATTTTGATGAGCGAATGATCCATTTCTAAAACTGTAGCTGTTTCTAGCATCTTGCCAGTGTTATCTATCCACCGTAGACATGTTAGACAAGGTCTTCCAATTCAATGCTGTAATCAAATCAAGAACTTCCAGCTTCTTATAAACGCTCTTTTTCTTCAGGAAACCTATTCCTGGGTACCTATAATATTAGCAATAGCCTTAGCTGGCTTTTCTATTCCTTAAGTGTTTATTCGGAGTGAAGTGACAGAAATATATTCCACCTGGCTCACTGTACACAGTAAAATATTGTTCATTGATGATACCAGGGATCTGCTGATCTGAATTATGTGCCTTCAGCACGATTTTTAGTTTTATCGTCCTGGCCGTAAAGAAATGCATTCAATTTCACTCTTCTTACAAATTTCGTTAAATTCTTGATCCATAGATATCATAACTTTCTCTGGGACCTTTCTGACTTTACTGTGGATATCAACAGTCGTCTTTTTTCAGTAATCAAACTAGTACTAATAGAGATTGTCATGATGATATCATCCAGCTGTGGCACGTAGGCCAATAACATGTCTGATGTTCTGCAAAGAAACATGAGAAGTTTTTAATCCGTTGTGTTCTGCCCTCTTATTGGAAGTGTTAAGCGATGTTGGTTTTCCTACTTGTCCCCATGCCAATTCATAGTTTTCATCATTTACATTTTGAGCATCAGTTATTTGATCTTCATTTGCATACTTAAATAAACTTGTTTAATATTTTGGGGTTGACATATCACCTCTCCATATATTCAGTAATCCTCCTTCTCTTGTCCTCTTGCCACATCTGCTTTTTGACTAGTCTGTTATGCTCAGGCAAATCTGGTAAGTGAATTTGATATAGTCCAATACAACCCTTCTGGTCTCTCTGACGTACACACGTGTATGATTAAAGTCAACTCTTTCACGGGAATCTTCATCTATTTCGGGTATGTCTACTTAAGGCGAGCCTTTATTTTGGAAGCAGCATCAAGATGGCAGCCAAAATCAAAACGGAGATTAATTTTACACTTGCAATTGAGGATGTCAAGAGATCTGTCAAGTTTGGAAATTAAAGCTTCTTCGGCATAAATCTTTCTTGTGCCAAACGACATGTTCTTAGCTTGGTTCGAGCTCTGCTGGATCTTCTTTAAGATTGTACTCTTCAATTTATAACAGGAACGACAAAAGAGCTTTTTGCCCTAAAGAGCACTTTAGGGCAAATATCCTTTTCAAGGTTCGCTACTGGGTAGTTCCAGACTTCCTTGCCACTTTGTTCACTTATCAACAGCCTATATCGCA
>JAGDQP010005974.1:48119-75036 GCA_022664845.1 Lepisma saccharinum
TCTTGCCTGAGGGAACTTCAAGATTCATGAATCAGATTCTTGCCCAGAATTTAATTAGGTATTTAACCCAACGGCGGGGCGAGGGTAATACAACAATGTTTCTAATTTACTTTCGTCAGAATACGGCGGAGAGGAATTTTATTTTTTCTTCTAATTAAACGAGAATCTTAAAGATCAACAATAAATGGTTTATTTAAAGATTGTCCTAGGTTCTGAGTATACATAATACATCTCTATGGTTCATATAGAAATTATCTCGTACAATAGTTCCTCTTGGGCCGTGTAATTTACTTTTCATGAACAGGCTTATACGAAAAGTGATTTGAACAGCTTTTCAATTTTCTTTACTAACGTGGCCCGAAAGACAATGAACTCTGACAAAAGATTATAACTGGTCAGGACTTTAGCACATTACCGAGAAATGTCATCGTAGCTAAGCGCATCAAAACCTCTTGTCAGATTTTCTTGGTTTCCTCGTATAACACAAACGTGAGAAAATTTGCTCAGGGATTCGATCTCACATCACTCAATATCTGCTGACTAACTAAAATAACAGCGTTACTGCTTTCGAACGCTGCAAGATCTACCATAAATCCCACCCAGTTAATTATCATCGAATGCAAATTTTTAAAGTCAAAATATTTGATATTGTGCCAAAACCAGCTCATCGTAATCGGCTATCAATACTAAGCATTCTGACTTAAAACTAAGTCCAAATTTTCCGTGAACTAGTCCGAGTACAGCTAATTTACAATTATCTTGGCTCTCTACATTTTTAAGCCGCTGCTCCGTTCTCCCCTCCAAAGAACTTTTCTCTACTCAACTTCAGGGACAAAAAGACGACGGCACACCTATCTTTATATACAAACACCGGACCCCCTCTTGCAGACCCTATAGAATACGAGGACAAAGAGAACAGAAATAGCACAATCCTCTGAAAGAGATTCCTTGTTCTTCCCTCTCTTTGTGAGAAGTTCTAAAACCAACCAACTTTTTCTTTACATGTTCACTCAACAAGCAACTGGCCCAGTAAAATAAAACATGAAATCTCACATAAACTAATGTTTATAAAACATGTTTTATGAGTAATTGAAATTAATTCGGACACAGAATTTAAGACTTTTTTAATAGGCACTTGAGGCCACTACACGTTTTGGAGAAAAATAAACCCTAACGCATATATATAGCATGGATGTTAAAAATTGTGTATTTATAACAATTCTTAATAAGCTATTATGCTTATTCGGGTATAATGAGATATTTATGTGAGATAAATTATAAATTTAATGGCATAAGAATAAAAGCAAAATAGTTGTCATAGCACAACTGTCGAAACATGCTTTTTGCAGAGGTACTCAAATTTTTTGTGCGCGCACAATAAACAAAATAAGCACTGTATTCACGAGATAAACGAGTATTCCTAATTACCCGATCATTCCATAATTCCCGAAGTTTCGCTATACGTTAAGCTCAGAAAAGCGAAATTGATCCTTCTGGTAGTATATTGGGTAATATTAATACCATATATAATAAACGTACTTCTGAATGAAATGATGTAAATTGCCACGAGTACTGAGAACCGAAAAAAAATACAGTAACTTTAACGTATCAGTCACTTGTCAAAAAGTGCGTATAGTACAAATGTGCCCTATGGAAAGATTGTGTGATGTGACCATAAAAACGACAGATCAAATAGAAATCCCAGGACTGATATCTGAAGCAAGTTTTTCCATATTTACTTTTCTTGAGAATGTAACTTTTTATAGGTTGAACTCATATATTGCAAAAGTACTATGAGAGAAGAAACTGAAAATTTAGCAGATTGCATCGAAAGTGTAAATGAAGGTAAAAAGACTGTTTGGATTTGTACATAAATTTCGTTGCAGAACGGTCTTTGTCCTATAGGGCATACCCTATAGATCTTAGATCAGAAAGAATGATCGTTTGGAATGCTTTATGCAATACTTCAATGTAAATAGTTGAAAACATGCGTGGAATCAGAAGAATTTAGAAGATTTGCCACATGAAATTTCGAAACCTATCAAACCTAACTGCATGTCATCATGGAATTGTTTTCTGTTGTTTACAATCAACTTGGTTTCAAATATGTTAATCTATACCATGGTACTTACTTTAGCAATGTTCTAGAACAAGTTTCCATTATTTGCTTATAGACTTTTGTTGTTGATCAACACGAACGATAGGCATTAATAAAACTTTCATTTATCCTTTGTTTTAATAATTTCCTAGAAGATCCTCACTATCAATGATTCAATCGATTGAATATTAAACAATCTTTTGAACATTACTGGATCTCCATTTTGTTAAATTACAACAATCCACCAATGTTGTTCTCCTTTTTTCTGAAATTCCAGATGTTAGTTATTTTCATTTATAGTAGTCTCTAGACGTCTACTTATTAACCATTCAGCGTGTCTGTATTTTCTAGATTTCTACTTGTTATTGTTTGTTTGTTCCTTCCTTCCAACCTTTTGAAAGATTGAAGTCTCCAAATTTTCAACAACGTTAACATTTTGGTATCATTTGAAGTTTTTCACACTAACAACCCATGTTTTCAACTTTTTACTCTGAAACATTTCATACAGTATTCTAACAATCACTGACTAATTTCGCTGAGCTGAAATCGCTGTTTTAATTGTGTTACTTTAGTTGAGACGTTAATATGTCGAGACGATATATTTATGATATAGTGAGATTTTGAAGAGAACCAATAGTGTTTTGAAGTCCTATATGGAACTAATACAGCAGGAATAAACGGCATGAATAGACTACGTTAGAGTCGATTGCACATTTTTCATGATGTGGAGAAAAGACCATAAATAATGGTTCAGTCAGACATTTAAGTGGAGAAGCCGTGCCCTGAGAAATTAAACCACAGAAACTCCAAATTCGATAAGCGTGGAACTCAGTCTTTCCTACCATCAACAAGCTTAGGAATTCAGTTTCATCAAGCCAAACACCATATGCTTAGCAAACTGTATCTAATAGTGTAACAAGGCATGTAATGTATTTTGCTGCTCCAACGTAAAAAATACAATGTTTCTCCATTTTAAAACAATCATTAGCACATCCCTAATGACTATATTTGACGGTTTCAATTGACTGATCCGGGATTTATCAACACAAATTGTGAACAATGGGTGAAAAAAAATGTTAAAAATTATTCATTATCACAAAAATATGTTAAACTCCTGTGGTTTCTTGTAGAAATTATAGACAGTTGCAGACGGAAAACGTTCCAAATTTGCAACAAATTGTGTAGACAAACCATGAAATGAGTTTAGTTTTTCAGTATATTTTAGCGTTAACAGAAAACGTCTATATTTCTTCTCTCAAAACTGTGTCAAACAGCTTCAACACAAGTGTCTGTGTCCCATTTTGTAACGCAACAGTGTATAACATTTTCCTTAAAATAAAATACCATTGAGTCATATATATTTTCTTTCAAATTTCTTTTATTTTAAAAGGAAGTATTACAAGACTGACGATAATTTCGTAATTGCATGACTGTACATGATAACGTTTGTTGTTTTTGAATGTACATTATTCTTCTTGACGTACAGCTTACGTGAATTAGTTCCTGTTGCAAAACAAATTATGAGCAATTAAATTGTAAAAAAATTACTTTTATGTATTAATGGAATGCAAAGCAAATTTTTATTTCGTATTAAGTGTCGTATAGTACATTTGGTCTCATTTTTTAAAACAAAATTGTAATCCTTGATAATCTACTAAACCGTATCCAATACCATAGCCTTGTGTTCAATGTAAAACCTGTCAATCAAGGAAAGCGTCCATACTCAACGAATGTATATAACTGTAGCTAAAGTGATACACGAACACTCATTCAACTACGAAATTCAGATACAGATTCTAGCAAAAAAGGTAAGCTGTAATCAGAAGAAGTTTTTTTCATTTATTGTTCGTTTGGAATTAATTTTTAAGGCCTTTAGGCAACTTTGGCTCAGGCCGAATGGATGATGATGATTGGTGGAATGAAAAAATGGAAGGAAATGGGAAAATCCCGATAAATCCCACGCACACGGTGTTTGTCCACAACAAAGCCCATATGTCACGAGCAGGGTTTGAACCGACGACCCTAAATGCCAGACAAGAGTGCTCGGTTTAATTATTTTTATTTTTCCTATTATAAATCTACATAATGTTCAATTCAAACATAAATATTCAAACTAACAAGACTAATTAATACATCAAAATAAACATCAACCCTACACCACCAAAAACTGTAATTAATATAAAGCGTTATAGTATTTGGCACATTTTTAGTTCTTTCATTAACAAGGAAACTCCAATATTTCAAAAATAGTGAGTTCATATACCACTGGTCATCATTGATTTAAATTTCTATACAAAGTATATTTCCATTCGGCTGAGGATATTCCAGTCTGAAGCCATATAGTATTTCTAAATGTTTTTAAAAGTGAAATATTCCATCAAAACTTGTGCAATAACAGCATACGCGATTTCCATGATGATATTAGCAAATATCGCCATGAGTCCTTGAATCCAACGCAAATTTACGGGGTTATATCTTATATCGGACGTAGTACAATAATAATTGCTTCAAATGATACATTGTTGTGAAATACACAATATGTTTGTGAATCTGTGAGTCAATAGAGACTTCGATTGGATTTGAACGTGCTTTAAATTAGCAGCTTCAGTAGTTTAATACAAGTCTGAACGCTGCACACGAAGGATTTGGTGGTGCCGCAGAGAAAAATATATATATTTATTGACTTCAGCCCAAAATGACCTGGGAAAAGGAAGAATCTAACATTGAAATTGACAAGAAATTGATAGTATACTTCACTTAATACAAAAATATTAAGATATCGGCATCTGCCCAACAATGGTGTTAACAATTTTGAACAGCTTTTACGTCGCCCATTTTCTGTTGAACTAGGAAATTCCCAGCTGTTATAGTAGTACGAATATTGTTAGACCAAATAATGCCTAATATTTACAATGTATGTGTAACTGAACTGTTTTCAAAGGTGTGGAGCTTAGGGATAGTTTGAAGTTGAAGGCCTCTGTTTTGTTTTTATTTATACTAATTATTGCCACCGCTTTGAAATCTTCAATGAAACTGAAAACTTTTTCCAGTTCTGATTCAGAAGTGATAAACGAATTGTTGTCATCAGCATAGAGCAAACTACGAAAGGGTGAGAAATTAAAGATACGGCGGAGATGGCTTGGCGAATTGCGAAGACAAAGGAAGTTATCGCGATACTAAAGAGAAGAGACGCATACGCAAATTCCTAAACAACACTTTGTTGTAGTTTTATTTTATGTCCGTTATTTTACCGTTTATCGCAAGTTTAACATAACGATTAGAGTATATCCATTTTATGAGGTTAATAAATTTCTAGGAAAATTTATCAATCGCATCACCTCGTACTGTTATTTGAGGGAGACGTGTTCGTGTGTGCTCTGATAGTCGTCTTTCAATAATAAAAAAGGATTTAAAAATCGTTTGTAAGCAAATATTACTGCGTCACTTATATTCATAAGTTGGACATAAATTGGCGGCATACGCTGGATGCCACTTTGAGTGAGGTGACCTGTTTTAGTCTATTCGCTACACACTCCCAAAAACGTTTTGTGTCTAATTTTTGAAGCTGAATTAGCCTACAATTCGATGTTAATGCTATATTGTTTTTCCTTCAAACGTATCCAAATCCAGGTAAAATCTCACTCGTCACTGGAGGGCTCTCCCAAAAATAATTGAAAGCCTTGACTAGCTCAGGGATAAGAAAGGTCTGAATTTACTTAGCCATGGTCCCCCTAATCCATCACTGCCACAACTGGAGTCGATGTTTAAAAAATTATAGTCCGGCAGCCGAGGGATCATACCCATTTTTTTAATAAAGTTTTTTTTTATTGTTGATGACATTCAAGTAGGGTCTATTTGAGACGAAAATGGATGATGACACCTTGTCATCCTAGAGCAGCTTCCACAATTCAAGATGGATTCCGTGGATAACGTCACTGACCAACTCATTGCGCCGTATGCCATAATAATAGCACATGCCACACTGCTTTTTTTTTTGTTTTGAGTTTTTTCCATGTTAATAACTTTGAAGTAGAGTATATTTAAAGTGAAAACTGCTGTAAGATGTTGTAACGTAGGAATTCCCACTATTCAAGATGACATCCGCCGATAACATCACTGTTCAACTTACCATGTCATATGACTGATAACGTTCAATGTCTCTTAAACTATAAAGAGAACAGAAAATACTACTCTGTTAGTCACCCATGTCAGTTCGAGACTATCAAACTTGCAATTATTGCAGTCATTGTGAAGGAGCGTAGTAAAACAGACAACTTTAAACAGCTTTGTTTAAACATATATATAACAAAGATATATGTTTAAATTCATTTTCTCCAAAGCGTGCTTTCCTACATGAAATAATGTAGTTGAGGTTAAGACATCTGCTGCATTTAATGAGCACTTTCAACTCTTCTGTCTCAAAGTTCTGTACTAACTTTATGTAGAAAGTATTAAAAAGTGAGAACCACAAACCTGAGAAGTTAATTGGATCAGGAGCACCAGTTTCCTAAATATGCAAGGTATCTTTAATATATTTAACATTGGTGTTTGTTATAATTAATAAATACGGTATTGCCTTTTACGATATTGGCACTGGCTCTAGCTCATAAGAGAGAACATGCTCCTTAACTACTGTTCGAGAGTTATCCATGAAATCCAAAAATTCGGGAATAAATGAAGTCAGTATCACGAAATATCTTATTTGAGTCAACTGAAGTGTTTTTATTTTCTTTGGATTCAAGCATAACGAGTTTAGTGTTGGCAAGAGAAAAATTGATGCCCAACTTCCTTCCAATCTTTAAATCATAATGACAATTAACCGTTGATGGCATCATCCCCCAGAGTCGCTATGTTTACAGTGTTTTCTGGATCAGTTCTTGGAGCCAAAGGTTCTATTAGACCGTTTAGTCTCTGTTTTATTCCATCCCTATCCATAGCATCTGATCATATTCTTTCATTTCCTCTTTTTGCCTGTCTTGTACTGTATCTTTACTGCCTTCACATAACAGTTGCAAATTATTTTCGAGTTTGACACAAGTATGCCAATTTAGTATAATCTCAAGGTTTCATGACTTACAATTGAGGATAATGATGATGATTCCACCTTTCGTGTGACCCTATCTCTTGAATGATGAATATATCCATATATCGATCCGCAAATCATTCCGAAAACCAGGATTATGCAGCATGACAGTTGTCTTTGAGAAAACGATTCTCAATAAAGACATTTTTCATGGGCCTGAGGTGCATTAGGACGTAGCGAGGGTAGTTAGTGCTGCCTACAAAGAAAAAGTAGAGAATCAGCTTGAGAATCGTAAGCCTGTGTACATACATTCCAATCACCTTCTTTCTTTGCTTTTACCTCCTTTATCAGAAAACTGACTTTATGACCACATCAAACAACAGATGATATATTATATTGGCATCCTAAAATAATGACGAATAAAATAACTCATATTCTGTATGATTCAATCATATGATACAATGTATTGAACGTTGGCGTTTTATGTGGAAACTGCGAATGTGGCCCAAGAATGGCATAGTGTCAGAAGCCATTTTAATTTCAAATAGATTCTATTTGAAATGTACTTACAATAAAAATACTAATTACCAAAAATTGTGGGTGTAGCATATTATATTTTATGTCATATGGCACAATAAGTTGAACAGTCAAGTGACCCACGTCATCTTTAAACTGTATAGGCCATCTTCATCTCAAATAAACTCAAATTTAAAGTTAACAATGAAAGTACTTAATACCAACATTTATGGTTTGTCATTAGACATTATCCAGTGATATAGCACAATCAAACAGTGAAGATATTGGCGGACGCCATCTTAAATTGTAGGAATTGTCCAAAGGTGACAGTGTTTTCAGTCATCTTAAATAGAATCTACTTCAAAGTTACTAACCATAAAAATACTTAATTCCAAACTTTCGGTGTATTATATGGCATTATTCACTCATATGGCACAATGCATTGAACAATGACGATATTGGCTGACTTCATCTTGAAATGTGGGAGTTCTCCAAAAGTGACGAAATGTAATCAGTCACTTTTATCTTAAATAGCTTCTACTTCAATGTTAGTAACCATAAAATATTAATACCAAAGCTTGTGTGTGTAATATGACATTATTCACTCATATTCGCTCATTGAATAGTGCCATTATTAGCGGACTCCATCTTGAATTTTGGGAGTTGCTCAAAGAGTGGCAAAATGTCATCAGAAATTTTCATCATAAATAGGCTCTATTGCAAAGATACTAACGACATATATTATTTAACACCAAACTTTAGGTGTGTTATACGGCACAATGCATTGAACAGTGATGGTATTGGCGAACGCCATCTTCAATTGTGTGAGTTGCTCAAGGGGTACAAGGTGTAATCATCCATTTTCCTCTCAAGTAGACCCTACTTAAAAGTTATCAACAATTAAAAACTTTATACAAAAATTTTGGCTTTGGGCCAAAATCCCCCTTCGGCTGCCGGACTATTAAGAGCATTTACATCTTGAATAGCAAAGGGTTGTAGAAGGATTTCCCGTTCTGACTTATTAAGTGATTTTAGTTTTCTTAAATTAAAGGATTTAATAATATCAATGATATAAGTGAGCTCAATTTGAAAATATCAAGTGTATTGAGATCTAATGCCCGAATATACCTCATTGTCTCCATAACTTTACCTTTATCATCTTTAAATACATTTATAATATTAGCTTCTTTCCGATGAATGCCTTTAATTACAGTTTATAGGTTAATTATTTCATGTATTCCACATTTTTTGCGATGACTTTTTTTGTAATTCTGTCGTTTTATATCTATACAGTAAGTTTAATTTGCCTTGGATTTGTGTCGTGCTTTGGGAAGCCATGTTAAGTCATTCGTGGCGTTCTTGTTATACTCCTGAAGGAGTTCTTGATAATAACAAATTAATTTCCTTTTATTGAAATAGTGTTCTCGAGAAAAATGCTGATAGACAATTCGGAACATCTTTTCCGACGTGTCGACAGTTCTAAATCCTCATCTGGTTGACACTTAATTTTATTTTTTTTTGACGAATCTATTACGAAAAATGAGCAAAATTTTCTTCTTCTCAAAAGTCCGAAAGCAGTTTCAAAACATAGGAAGAGCCTATATGGAGAGAGATCGTCCATTCCAAGTTAATGCACATTTGAGGACGGTCTGAGAAACCGAGCTTAGTAGCTTGGATATTTTTGATGGATGGGAGTAAATTATCACTCGTAAATATATAATCCAATTTGCTACGGCAATTGTGGTACATGTATGCAAATAATGTGTATTCGGGTAAAATATTATTAATGTTTCCCGTAATTTCAAACTTTCCAACATTTGTTTCAAGTTTAAATTGTAGTTTTGTCTGGCAGTGATGTGTTTTCTGTTTTATGCAAAATTCAAACCCCCCACGGCTATAAGAGTTTCGTTATGATGGCTATAAAAATTTACGTCTAGGGTTTCAAAATAGCGTTCCCTTATTATATTATTTTGCGTACCACTCGGTAGATATACGTTGAATATCGTTATGTCTGTTACTTGGATTGCTAAACTGACGAGCGTCAGGTGGCTTATAAAGTTCGGTTAACTCCACATTTCACGAACTAAATACCCCACCGCGACTTTGTTGTTCACGTCGTAACTATTAAGGTATTTACAATTTCTTATATGTTAATCAGGAAATACGATTTCCTAGACACCCAAATTTGGGTATTTAAGCCACGAAGATTTTGGGCATGTTGCATTTACTTTCTGAGTAACTATGACACGTTTAAAGAGGCAATTTTCAAATTATAAGTTTTCATGCTCGCCCTTGGATGAAGAGACTCGCGTTACTGATGCGCTGTTGTGGTTGATAAGAAGGTCCACACCATCAACATAATGGATAGAATATCTTTATAGGGTGTTGCTGTTTGCACCATCGATGGATAGGCCTAAGCCAAACAAACCCATAAAAGTTATTGAAATACTACAACAAACTGTTGTAGCACTCGAGACTATAATTTAACGATGTACTCGTCAAAAGTTCCCACACAATCATCTAGGCATGTGATTCGTTTCCAATAGTATATGAGGACACTTATTATTTTTGTTTTGAAGAAAATAATCCACTTACCTTTTGAAATCTTTTTTGTATCTAAGGTTACGGTATGGTCCTAATTGTTTTAATCCTTCTTGTTCACCTTCAGAATTTTCTACTTTTTTATTTGAATCGTCATCGTGAGATAATGACTCACCTCCCCCTTCCTCCGAGATTTTAACTTCACTTTCTTCTATGTGCGATTTTGCTTTCGATAACTGACTTCCAGTATTTTATATAGCAAAACACACACTTACATCTGACATCAAATCCACGCTTGGAGAATCTTCAACGCCACTTTGCGCCACTGTATTCACAACTGAATCACTAGACAAACTTCCCTTTCCCGTCTCCGGTATCGCAGTTGGTTGTTCTTGGTGGTCAACTCAAATCTTTGATAAACTAAACTGCTAAGGTAGAAACATGAGTCAC
Organism: Lepisma saccharinum; assembly: GCA_022664845.1. NCBI lineage: Eukaryota > Metazoa > Arthropoda > Insecta > Zygentoma > Lepismatidae > Lepisma > Lepisma saccharinum. Next base: position 58,748 of record JAGDQP010005974.1, read on the forward strand.
ACTGTCTGCTTCGCTACAACCAGGTTATCCTACCACTTTTCTGCTGGAAGGGGTGGGATTCAGATTTACCTCCTTTTTTTGTTTTGCTTTGGCTGTTTACTACGGGACAGTTGTGAATATTAAAAATCAGTGACGCACTTGTTTGATGGCCCAATTTTCGTTCTTTTTGTTTAAAGTCTGCCGTTGTAGTCCTTTGAAATAATCTGAATGGAATACGGTCCAATGCAATGATAACGAGGGAAACAATTTTTCACTTGTTTGAAATATATGTACGTTTTCCATTGTAGACATCAAAGTTCAGGCCCTTGTAGGAAAGAGACTGTATCCTTGAGATGATTCCATATTCTGGTTAATTTTGAGCAAGCACTTCATTTGAAAGTTAATATGGAAGAGAATAGGCTACACAGACCGCATGTGCTGGTATGTCAATAGATACTGTACGTGTTTCACGTTCCTCATTTGCTACCAATGCCACTTCAGCATAGCATATTTGAACATTCCGGTTTGGCTTGTTCACATTTCAAAGAAACATGTCTGGAATAATTTCTGATTTTCAATGAGAAAATGTCCGATTTACCACATGTAATTGTTCTACAGTACTACGATTATGTAATGCACTACGATTATGTTTGGTCGTGATTGTAATATACCGGAATCTATTTTCACTGTATTTTCTCTGGAATATTTGTAATAGTTCATGTCCCCACAAAACTATATAATCCTCTCGAATCACCAAAAAAAAGAACAAAGCCCAAAAAATACTCCACACGCAAGCTAGCTCAAACGAGACAGAGCGATCTGATAGCAAAACCTTCCTTTACCGCCCCCGCGAACACACTCCTGTGCTTTAACCATTGAGCAACAACATCCCATACTTATTGTTCATGTACGACATTAGAATTTCAAGATTGTATTAATTTATTAATTCATTAAACAATTAATATGCCTATTTGATATTAGCCATACTTCTGAAGTATTAATTACGTTTAGTAGTGTTAACCAGACGTGGGTATAAAAATATAGGTCCTATAGGGTAGCAATAAGATGTAATATTAAGGACGGAAGTATGATAACGTAGTCTAATAAGAGGGCAATATTTTTGGAGAGGGAAATATAAATTTATGTGGAAATTTCAAGATATAAAAGCCATAGTAAACTTAATTTTTCTATGAATTATAAATAATTTATAATAATATTATTTCTAGAGGTACGTGATGGACTAATATTGATAAAGTGAGTGAAAATAGCAGTGGATAATATGAATCAAACTATCGCCAAATACTACGATATTCCAGTGGACATAAGATATGCTTAATGTTCCTTCATTATATTTCGAATAAGTGTGTAATGCTTCTCTTGTATTACATAATACATTTATTTGACCCATACTATATTTTATTCTTGTTTCATATTTGTAGGGGCAGTAAAATTTCGCGAATATGCGAAAATTTTAAACACTAAAGACATCGCATGGGATAGATAGATAATTGTTAATATTATGTGTAAATGTTCTTTTCAACTCACCTAATACTCGCACAATGTGCAAGTTTGCTTTCATCCACGAATTCTCAGCACTACTTAGGAAATTACATATTTTGTATTCATTCATTCTCGAAAATAATCGGTAAAGAATGAGAAAAAATAATTCGTCTTCTAAAACCAATCATCGAATTTGCTAAGCACAGAGAATGTTAGTATGTAGGTCACTTGATCTTCCATTGATAGGGGCGAAATTACGAACATGGTATGCCATCGAATGGGAAAATATGAACATTATCACAAGTGCATTTATTTGGAGCATTTGGAATCTGGTTTCAAATGTAGACTCTGAGAGGAAATCTTTTTCAAGGTTTCCTGTGTACTCACCAACAATGGAACAAATATGGCCATGGCAAATTTCATCATTTGCGTATGAAACCAGCTGAATATTTAAGAAATAAATTCTTTCATAGTTGTACATGTGTTTATTAAAATATTGATAGTTGTTTTGGGAAATGTGGAAGAAGTATGTGAGAAACGTCATCTAAAAAAATGTAAAACGTCATTGGGAATAATTATTTGTTTATATACTCAGTAAATGTACCCTTGTACTTACAAAATGTTACTTTGTACTCACGATATTTTAACATGTTTACTCTCAAAATTAATACACCCTTATTCACGAAATTCTACTGTCCGTACATTTACGATTATAAGCTAAATAAGCTACTTTCTGTATCCACAGGTTACGGTTGCAGAACCAAAGGGAGGAAAAAGGAGATGAATTTCCAAAGCGTTGCACTTACTCTTTGTATTTTCTCAATGTTATCCCATGTAAGTGAATTATTTGTATTATTTTATATTTTCTCAATAAAACTAGAGAAATTAATACTTTCCGTTAAATAGTAAACACAAATATATTGACGGGAAGGGCGTAAGCCATTGACGGCAAGTAGAAAGAAAATTTGACCGAGTTTATAAATGTATTCGGGAGGAATATACTGTAGCGCCCGAAAACGTTGTCATAAGAAGAAAACCCTGAGACTTCGAGATCTGCTACAGGAACCATAAATTTTCGTGTGTAGGTGCTGTGAATTTGCACATACAGTGAATTAAATAGTTAACAAATTACCGAACTCTATCATAATTTGTTCTAGATGTGACATGAATTAACACTATAAATGTGATGAAGCATTTTTATTTCAAACTAATAGTGTAGATACTTTTCAATTCGTAGAGATATTTAATGATACTTATTTTGTTCTTGATTAAACAGTTTGAAACCTCAGGAGAAGCATGAAATATGAACATGTGTCAATTTCTTGTAATTATATTATATTTATCGTAGTAATAACAATGTAACTGTTTAATATTGTTTTAGGGGAAAAAACAGAAAGAATACACTGACCTATTTATACTTTTAATGTTAAAAGAGAAATCAGATTTGGGCTATTTCGTACCAAATACTTAACTATTCTTAAAGATGAACAGACAATAATAATTGTATTTAAGTCTTCTCTTTGTAATTTTCTACATTGTACAGTACCCTAATATCACATATATTACATTATGTCTTAGTTCATACTTTATTAATACTATTCTTCAATGAACTCATAGTCGTATAAATTCACTTTTACACGTTTTGAAGTCTCACACACGAATTTCACATAATTCCACTAACTGATTATGCTTAGGAAACAGACGAAACTCGAATGTAGAAACTTTTGGGTCATTGATCAATGCTTTGCTGCCCTCGACTGATACGGTTTCTAAATTTAGTGGTACTGTGCTGACATGCTATTGGCCTACCACTGAGTCCAAAATATACATATGCATTCATATCCAACAAGGGAGGCTCTTAGTGGTTGTAGCGCAAAACTCAACGCAGAGATAACGTATTTGATAGAAGCATGATGAGGTATGCACCAATTTTTTTAAGGTGCTATGGATCATAGGGAGAGGAGCTTCGTGACCTGGATCTTTAAATTTCAAAAAAGGATATAATGGGCAGTATGCAAATATAAATTTAGTATTTTCAAAATGGTTAGAGTAATCGTAATTAAACTTACAGAACATAATACTGATTACAAATAGTAACTAAAACAACGAACAGTGTTGGCATCTTTGAAGCAGTGTTGCAAACATACAAGAACATTAATTTTCGTTAAATAGCTCAACATCTTCATGTACTGGTGCTTTGTAAAGTGCATTATTCTTGTTTGCTGCCCAGGCGTCTACCACAAGAAGAATGCTTTCTCTACCCTGTACATTGGTTCGTAATACCTGTTCCAGGGATAACGTTTTTGTCATGTTAATTGATTTGCTGGCATATGCTTTCACATTATGTAATTCAAGTGTCGTGGTAGATGGGAAATGCCCATTGGGCTCCGACATACATGTCTGGAAGTATTGTACTATCCATCACAAGAACTGACATAAGTAGCGGCGCAAAGGGGGAAGCGAGCGGGTCTCCGCCCCGGGTCCAAAGTGTCGAAGGGGCATCCGCTGCTCAACAGTTGGACGATATCGAATAAACTGGGACAAAATCCCAAAATTCACCGTTAGAACATCAGCTCGAAAACCATTTTATGTGGTAGTAAAATGTCCAATAGACACTAAACTACTTCGTTTGTGATTATGAAACGCACAATCATTTGTGCATGTCCGCTCAAATTTGACATTTTTTTTAACCTTTTCGGAACACGATTATGTATATCTTCTGTCTGTAGCAGAAATTGAGGCAAATAATTATAACTAGTCCAATTGCCTGTAATTTGCATAAAAATGATTTTTTTTCCAACCTAACATTTTTTTATTTCGGCAAACTTGAGTTTTTTATATGTACCTGTAATTTTCGACGCCCCCGTTTGGAGCCCCCCAGCTTTGGCGCCAAAGGCAAGTGCCTCACCCTTACTAAGGCACTGATGGTAGGTTTTCCAGTTCAGTTCGTAGTTAAGAGCCCTGTCCTAACATTTTTGTAATATATGCACACTGAAAAACTACATTTCCCAAATTCATCGGAGAAGTGAAGGTCTGGTTAACAGTAGCAACGGTCTACTAAAATGAGGTGGAGTAGGAGCTGATGTGCAAGAGTGATGGATTAGAGGAATGAGGTGAAAATGGGCCCCACGCATTGACATCTAACCAAAGTTCACATGATTTCTTCCATGAGTTCTTACCTCCAAATAGCTCTTCAGAACAAATTGGAAAATGTTCTACGATTTAGTAATGCATAACGTGTCTGACATATTATTACAAAAAGTATAAATGATATAGTTTCCTAGACGTATGCGCACAGCGTACCCGAAATATTACTATAGCAGGTACAAGTCAGATTTTGAAACAGGTTCTTCTGCAAAAAAAATGAAATTGAGATATTGGCATTGTTGAGTTCGTTTTATCACTTTCGAACACATTAGTAAGACTTTGCAATTCCAGAAGTCTTCAAATTCATTTTAATTTCGTGAGAAAGTAAAGGACAGAAACGTAATTAACAGTAAAAGTTGTATATAATTTTATCTTTTCGAATATTAGTTTGCGCGTGAGTCCCCCAAGAGTCCACAGAATAAAATTTTCTGGAAGAAACACTGTTTTGTACCTGGAGATCTCATTAATCCATTTAATTTGTCTCACGATAGCCGAACTTAGTGAGAAATCTCCTGTGATATAAACAACCCGTAAAACAGGAACCTGTTTTTAGCTCTTTCGTTAAGATAAAACATATCCCATATACTACGTGAATGTGAAGCCCCTGATCTAGTTCCAACCAACATTCCTCAGCGCTCAAACGATATTAAGTTCGCAGTGATTTGGGATTTTCGTCCCACTGTACGGTGGTCGCCGACACAAGTGAATAATAGCTTGTTAAAATAAATCAGTAGAGCACCTTGATGCAAGTTCGTCTTTATTTATTTTCCCTTTTATGGATTTCGGGCGTCTGCAAGGAGTTTTAAGAGTCTTATCAAATTTTTGCAAGACTGTTTTATTTTCAACAGTTTTATTTTTAATCTTTCTTTTTTGTGTCATAACAGTAGCGACATGTCCACGAATTGGGGGAAGGGGGACATAATTGGGGATGATCATTTCCTTTTCACTATTTGTCCAGATTTTGTACCAGTGCGACAAATATTCTTCAGAGAATTTTGCCTTCTCATCTCTTAGTGGTGATGAAGTACACGAGAAACTGCAGCTATCTTGACTACCCATTATTGTTAGACTCAGTGACTTTGCCTCTGCTTGTAACCTTAAGTTATCGTCGAAATTATTATTTCCTCATCATCGCTGCTCTCTTCGTCTACCTTTAAGTATGGTAAGGTCTTGAAAAACAACATTTTCTTGAAACAGCTTCTATTTAATCTGTTCGAAAACTGTACGTTCGTCTCTAACTGGCGTTCCGTCAGAATACCTAAGAAATACACAATCAAGTTAAGGACCATAGCTTGTCTCATTTTACATAACTAAATAACCTTTCCCGCACGCATCCACTACAAGCGTAACATTTTACATCTTGTCTTCTCTTTTGTTATTAATCAGCACCTTCTTACATACAAACCACTCCTCTCTAAACAATTCCTACGTAAGCACACTTTTACAAACCGTAATTAGTATTGAAATTGCACCACATTTCTTATTCCCTGTTGTAATGCACAATTGTCTTTGTGTTCTTAAATAAAAGAAACAAAAACAAAATCAAGTCATCCACATAACCACTCGCATTCGCCTCTTTCTAACAGATCAGGTTTCTTCACCGTCTTCTCTTTCCATGATATTTTAGTATATCTACACACACACACACACACACACACACGCACGCTTCTAATCTGCTATATCCAAGAATAGTTCATTGTACGTCATATAGCGTCGCATGTCTTTATTTTTTCAAACACAATCTACTTGGTTTTGTTCAATCAATAGCGAAAACCAACAATTTTGGCGTCATGGTATTTGTGCTGTTTTGTTAATGGCAACACTGCTCGTTAGACAATTTCTGATTTTCTATATTATTTGCCTCCAGACTCTGCAATTCTGTTCTTTCCTTTCCTTCGAGTATTTTCAAATGTGTATTAACTGATCATCATCGTTGTCATTTTCTATCCACTGCTGGGTGAATGTTTCTCCCTTTTCTTTCCACACGTGTCGGTCGGCTACTATCCTCATTCATGTAGTTCCTGAAAAACGCTTGAATTCATCTACCCATCTAGCATTTGGACGTCGTCTCGGCCATTTCTTTTCTCTGGGAATGCATTTGTCGTCCATCTTCCATCTTCTCATCTAGCGTGACCCGTCCAGTCCATCTCCACTTCATCTTCCTCGGAGTCTTGATTATATCTTCTACATTTGTTTGTGAGCGAATTCATTCATTTGCCTTCTAGTCCCTACTAGTTACTCATAATATGCATATCTCCATTGTTCTTTGTGTGACTTAAACTTTGAGACTTTTGCGCATTCAATGTCCAAGATTCACAGCCGTACATCATTATAGGTAAGACACATTGATTATAAACATTACGCTCCAATCACATTGGTAGTTTGCTATTGAAAATAAAGTGTAATCGTTCGCACGAACTCCACGCCATTTTACATATTCTATTTATTTCAACAGTCAACTTGGCACTCGATGTTTTGAGCTGGCCGCGGTAAACATACTCATCAATAATGCCTATTGTCTCTCTGAAAAAATATTTTTCCTCCTTTTCAGCATCTTGATTGTACATTACTTTTGTTTTACTTAAAGTCATTTTAAGGCTAGTTTTGAACTCTCATTACGCAGCTCTCCCATTCTGAATTGTAGTTCTTCTGAACTTAAAGCAAACAGGACTATATCATCGGCGAATCTTAGGTGATGAAGATATTCGCCATAAATATTAATTCCAACTTCATCCCAGTTTAAATTTTGGAAAACTCTCTCCAGGACAGCTGAAATTAGTTTTGGAGAAATTGAATCTCTTGTTTATCTTTATTATTACTCGTGCGATTATATCTGAAATTCCTTCAATTTTTGTGATCCGTGTCTCACATTTTTATTAATTATAAAACCACTGCCTGTCAGTTTTCCATTTTCCGTTTATTTGAAGTATAACGTGTGCCCTGACGTTAGTTCCAACTGTTCTTCATTCTCCCTCCACACTTCTGATAGTCCTATGACGTCTCACTTAATGCTCTTAAGATCATTCTCCAATTCTTCTAATTTGTCCTCTCCTGCAAGTGACTGAGAGCTCAGAGTCGCCACGTATAGGTCCGTTCGAGCTGCAGTTTTCAAATCCGAGCATTTTGATCCTTTGACTTCCTGCAGGACTGAACGCTGTCGTTGCCAGCTGCAATCCGTCTTCAGAGCAATGATATCTTTCGAGGCTTTTCCTTTCTTGTACCATCACGTGATAAGAAAGGAGGGGCGCAGATATTTTACTCGCCTCGCTGTCTGCTAATGCGGGTTGGTGAGTAACCCATACACTTTCGTTCGCCAAGCAGATGCTTGGGTACTAACAGGCCCATGACGTGAACGTATGGTTTGGACATTGGCGTCTAGCCCCGTCGGTGCCCTTAAGCCTTAACAAGAGGAATTCATGCGTCTCGTTCCAGTTATAGAAAGAAGACTGTTGGGGCGAAAGTCCCGGTATGCCGGTCCTGTTCCGGCCTCCTAATATATAATGCCATTTAACGAAAATTAATTTTCTTGTAAGTTGGCAACACTGTTCTCACATTTGTGGTCACCACTATGTTCTGCAGACATTGTGTACTGAGGTATAAAATTGAAGATAAGGTTGTAAGGAGAAGAGAAAGACGAATTGAACTCCTTTATAGTATTAAAGAATACAAGTGGTATGTTGAGATTAAAAGGAAGGAAGTGATCTGAATGAATGACGACGTGTTATCTTGTTTTAAAGAGCATACGGCTTTCGGCAGAATGTTGATGATGATGATATATAATTTACAATTACAAATAATAACTTAAGGTGTGAGTGTTTCAATAATAGATAGGTTTGTAAACCTGTGAGCGATTTTGTTTAGCAAAAATCACCTCCGACGAAATGTATAAACTAATTCCAAGCAGAATAATTATATTTCATAACACTAAGGCAGTGAATTAAGTAAATATTATTTTTTATCCGACCCTCTCGGATCCCTGAAAGCCACTTATGAAGCTCATAGTACTCTCTGGACCCCAGGGTAAGAATTCCTCCCATAATTAAATATGTACTGTTCGTTATAAAGTAAACTATTTCCTACTAATATTCATTATTTAAAATTATAAGCTTTTATCCATGTTCTAATAATTGTTTTAACCACTAATTAATGGATCTGTGAACTTGCATTAAAATTTGAACTGTAATTTGAGTTCAGGCCAACAGAATTTTCCGACTATATTTACAATTTAATTATTCTTCTCAAACGACAATGAAAATAATAATGTGTGTCTGATATGTATGTTTTTTTGCAGTTAACAAATTTTCAATGTGCAGCCCAAAATGCTTCAGCAGGCCAAACAATGAATGGAAAAGGAACCTTAGATACACTTTTGGGCTCAGTAGGCTCACTTCTAGATGATGTACTTGGCAGACTTGTTTCCACTAACAGTAAGAATGGCTGAAGTAAATATATAATCAATTACTCTTCAACTAATCATCGTGGAAAACCACTTTCACCATTTTCTCGTGTAAAAATAACTTGATTAAATATCGAATTGTATTAGTCTATGTAGCCAATGTATGCATGTATTTTAACGATAATTCATCACAACACAATTTAATATTTGCTTATCGTAATATTAGAATATACTACTTTCTTTATATATTGGAATGTAGTAGAATAAATTAAACTCTTAAAAATTGTTTCTTTATTTTATTCTCCATGAAAATGGTTACATAGTTGCTGTATTTTTTAGACGTTCATGGAAGGGAAAATGTAGGATTTTTTTTGAATTCTGCATAATATTGAATATTTAATCCTTGGATGCGTGTCAAGTATAAAATTAACAAGTGAGGTTTTTCAAACATGTCTGGGCTCTTATACTAAACTTGTTTTCCATTGTCATTATAATGAATGTGATTTTTCTTCATTTTTGACTTATTCTAATGATGATTTTATTTCTGAAGGTGGGCAAATCACTAACGAGAACGCCAGTATGTTATCAAAAGAAATATAATACAATGAATTGCATAATACCGTATATCAAATTTGGATTAGTATAGAATTCTGATCCACCAATAACGTCTCAGACTCCAGCACGAAATATAATTTTATTTAAAGCTGGTACTTCATGTCGGTTTACTACAGTGCCAACAACACATATGTAAATATGTGAAATAACTTTTTTAAATTAAGCCAATTAGTGCCTTCAATTTCTCTTGTTTTAAATAAAATGAAAAAAACATGTTTGTAACACAAAAAGGGTAACTCGAACAAAACCGGGTCAAAATTACCTATGTCATGTGTTCGTGTAAGTTGAAATAGGCATTCATTCAAATGCTAAATGCATTGAAAATACATCAAGGATCAAGATGTATTTCGGAGGTAAACTCCATTAAGTAACTTCCTTGTTAAATTCATATCTAAGTACATAGTTTTATTCATTTGTGCATTCTTTTTTCCTATAGGTATACAGAACTATGTAGTCGTTTGTTTTATAAAGAATTGGTAATTCATAACAGAACATTATGTCGCAAAAATGTAAAAAGGCGTCCTCAAATCAACACATCTGTGAACTGAGCTCGAGTTTGCTGAAACTTGACAGTGTAGTTTAGATCTGAAGTACAAATATATTAATCCGACTCTAGAAAGGAACTACTTTACATTATAATTCACTATTAATAAGAGACGTAGAAATTAAAATATCTCAGTGAGTTAAGAAATAGTAAAACTTTGATAAATATCTAGACGGAACTGATGGAAGACGTACTAGGAAAGGGAATAAAATTAAGGCTTGCGACACTGAGGCAAAATTTATGAAACGTATAACTGACCATAATACTTTGCTTACTGCGTTCAAGAAGGACAACTGTGAAGATGAAGAATATAGTTCACAAACCAGCAGTTCTCCTACAAATGTTGAATACAAGAATATGACGTAAAACAATTTACGATTTAAAAAGACGAGATTAACTTGGAAGATGAAATAAGACAATACAAACTATTGTGTTTCTTTAGATATAAGGAAAACGACATGTTGAGGGAAAGAGGAAATTAATGTGGCGTATATAATTTTACAGAAAACAATTGATCGAATCAAATAGGACATCTTAATGCAAGTGTCACAGAGGAAAGATATTGAATATCAATAATACATCAGGACTCTATTGTTACACCTAAAGTAAGGTTAATTTCAGAAGACATTTTTTTTTACAAAGTACTACAATATATAATGAGGCAGAAATGTTGTATCTCGCGTATATTTCCCTTGGTTATTCACATATATACTTTGCGAGACGAAATCTTTTACTATGCTTATAAAATTGATTCTAAGTTTATCAATCAAAAGTACAGTACGTTCATATACAAAACGTGAACATGGAGTCTGAGTACTCAATGTTTTTAAAACTTGTGTATATCATTCTTGGTGCCGTGACCGAAATTTTAGAACGTAGATATTTTACTCCATGGTGATGTTACTAGGAAATCATAGTAAGTTCCAACAACTTCACAGAAAAAATATAAACGTTCAAGACATCGAAATTTATAATTGAAGAGTAGAGGCGAAGAAGAATCAAAGTTCATTTTTTTAAAGATGGGGGAAAACAAACATTTATAGGTGTAAGAACTTAAAAGTTAATTTATTATTTCTGGCTTTCCGGCATATTATGGGCCTCCGCCAGACCGAAAGGCCAAAAAGAAATTGAAATTCAAGTGCTTACACCTTAAAATGTGTATTTTCTCACAACTTTCAAAACTGGAGTTTGATAGATCTTCCTCTCTATTTTCATATGTAGAACAGAGTTTTTGATGCAGCGCAAAGTTTTTAAAACGTACGAAAGCTGTTTGTTTCTCCTCTAATTAACATCTCCAGTTAATAACACTTAGGACCTCAACTATGAGGGGCAGCCGTGGGCATGTTCCTCGAGCGCCTGGCTCGGGGATGCAACTAAGGGGGGGGGGTCGCTAAAACTTGCGCTGCGCCCACTACATGTAAACCACAATTACTCTAGACTGTCGCCCAAATGAATTGTAATATATAATAGAGTAAGGCATGCAGTGTAAGCTAATTTTAGAAGTGTACGTGTCTTAACCGTCACACTGGGAGAGCCTCCAAATCAATTACCTGTGTAGGGAAAACTTTATTTTGCACGTTATGGTTTCTGAACTATTAAACGTGCAATTGTACATCACGCACGGAGAAATATGGACATCAGACTTTAAGGTAGGGATCTAGTAGTATAACTAAAGGTCAGCTATTGTATTTTGCAACGCAATCCACCTTCATTCAGTCACTGATTGCAGTTATGACCTTCGATTTTTACTAACTAGATGGCACATAAATGTTGTAGATTTTTTATCCCTTTAAGGAGGATGTTTCCGACCAGGTTCGTGAGCCGGATTACCGACAGACGTAGTTGTCGTCTGAGGTGCTAGGCAAGTGGCTACAATAGGACATGGTTGTTTGCGGATTTTAACAAGCATTGCATTCGTATATCGCGAAGGACCAAAGTCAAAAGTTATCAAAATGGCTCATACAGAATAAAGTTTACTGAAGTGAGCCGGGATCGGACTTAAACCAGTCCACAGAACAATACGAAGTGTAACATCGATGTTTTTGTGTGCAACGTCTATACTAATGACACTCGCGTTACAGCCACTTTCTAAATATTTTCGTATGTTGATAGTGCAACTTTAAACAATCTCTTAAGATAATGGTCACCTAAGAATTTTAGTCAATTGCCTTTTATATTTAGCAAACTAACTAGGTTTGGACCAGAAAGTGGAAATGACAGGTACTATCATGTAAATTGTAATTATTGGAACTATAAGACTTATATCTTAGATATGAAGTGTAAAAGGCGAAATAGTTTCGTAACAAATATTTGCTGCTGGTTGGTGTTATAATGTTTTCTAATTAATGCATCTGCAAAATACCCATGTACAGTAATTTGATAATAGTGAAATTTGTGTAGTCAGTATAACGAAGTGTCTCACTCTGAAGGATTCCTCTTGTATTAAACATTGATACGTGTTTAGTGTTATTTTGCGAAAGTTGAAGTCTCTTGGATGCAGTGTACTGTATGAATTACAGAATTTCCATAAATGCCATATTGAAAAGGATTTCCTGATATAAGACCCAATCAGACCTGATGTTTTGAGAAAGCCAATAATAGTCTTTCTCAACTACGTCATGTGGCATTATTTCAAATAAGGCGGAAATGAAATTATTTCAGAAAAGGTTGTCTAATGCGTCAGATGGCAGCACAACATTTTTATGCTAGTAAGATAATACCGGAGTTCCATTTCTGGTTTAATTCTGTAGGTAGTTCGCGTCCAGTTCACGTGACAATTTGTCGAGAGTGGGCTCCCTGCTACAATTTACTTTCGATAGTTGATTAGTATTTCATAATACTCAGGCAGTGAATGTAGGCAAATATTACTTTTACGTGACCCTCCAGGACCCATGAAACCATTTATGGACCCCTTAGTGCTCCCTGAACCCTAGGTTAAAAATTACTGCTACAACTAAATAATTTATATACTATTGGAATTTCGAAACATGATTTTGTAAGTACATTCTTGCAACTTACTCCTTTATATCTAATTGAGATACCGCATTTGGTTATACAACCTTAATTACAATCTTTACTTCATTCTTTAAAAAATGAACGTATTATCCATGTTTTCAATATTATGTTTAACCCCAAATTAAAAGGTTCATTATATTACAAGGAACACTCGTCAGCTGCCATAGCCCGGTTTTGATGGAAATTCATATGTAGGTACAGTGACTAGGTAAACCTTCAAAGCCAAAATTATAGGTTCTGTCGTCAACTAATAATGACAAGGGAACCCGAGAAAGATGGAAGGTATAGAGCAAGTAAATCGAATACAGAGTACGAAAATGCTTCTTCTTTTATAAACTGTTACATATATTGAAAGCAAATGGCTATTAATTGATACTGGACATGAAGTGATACATGATGGAATATATGACGACAATGGCTGCCATCATGAAAGCGGCCATCTTGGCTCTGCTTCAAACCTTTTAAATAGTAAGTGGGTCATGTGATACATCAATCTGTGCTGGAATGTTCCAAGAAACCCAACGACGAAGTCAATGTTTCCATAACGGTAATCCTGTACAACAAACTGACACGTGAAATTGTCCTGGAGAAGGTAATTTTCACCTAACATTACACCTTCTTCAAATTCGGACTTCATCTTCCGTTACTGTATTCTAAACTTCATGTTGAGCCCATGAGTATGATATTTTCCAAAATAACGATACTTCTTATGTAACCGTTTGGTTTTCGTTTGTTGAACTGTTTCAACAAAAAATGTTGTTTTCATTATTCGGCTCACACATTCTCCAGCTCAATTTCACGTATCATTTTATCGTACAGGATTTGAGTCATACCAAAACTAACTTCATCATTGGGTGTATTGGACCATTTGAGCATAGACTGATATCTCACATGACATACTATTTAAAGTTTTTTAAGCAGAGTCAAGATGGCCACTTTCAAGATGGCGGTCATTCTCGTCATACCATCCAGCATGTATAACCTCCTGCCTAATATCAATTAATAGCAATTTGCTTGGAATATGTATAACAATCGTAATCTGTATTCGATTTACTTGCTTTCTGCGCCCCATCTTTCTCAGGTCTCCCTGTCGTTATTTGTTGACGACAGCACCTATAATTGTGCCTGTGAAGGTTTATCTAAGCACTGTTTCTACATAGGAATTTTCATCAAACTCGGGCTCTAACACCTGGTGACTGCTTCTTGTTAGCACTAAATTTTTAAAAAGTAATTTAGATTTAGGTCATTTTTTCTGCTATATTTAGAATATAATTATTCCTCTCACACGACAATGAAAATGTCCTGATATGTGTATTTATATTGCAGCTAACACACGTTCAATGTGCAGCCTAAAATACTTCGGCAGACAAAACAATAGAAAACAAACCTTGGAATCACTTTTGGGCTCAATAGGCGCACTTTTAGATGATACACTTTCCATAATTGTTTCGGCTAATGATAAGAATGGCTGAAGCAAATATATAAACAATTACTCTTCAACTAATCATCGTGAAAAATCCATTTCACCATTTCCTCTTGTACCGCCATAACTTGATCAAATATGTGTAATTGTATTAGTTTATGTAGTAAATGTTTGTATGTATTTGAACGAAGATTCATGAGCACATGTATAATATTCGTTTCTCACAATATTAGAATATAAAATTCCCTTTCTTTATTGGAATGTACTAGAATAAATTAAACTCTTAAAAAAAATATTTATTTTCCTCTGTATGAAAATGGTTACATTATTTCCGTATTTTATAAAAGTTCATGGAAGGCAACATATAGGAATGCCTGAATTCTACATAGTATTGAATATATAACCCTTCATATTATTGAAAAAAAAACTGTTTTCTACATTCTATTTTGCTTTAATTGTTTCGTCAATAACCCGACGTATGAAATTTCAATTGAAAGCTCGTCGCAATTTATGTTTATCATATACTAATAGCTCCTTGCACTTTAAGTTAACTCGAGTAAACGTACAATTAGATTGTATGTATTTTATATTTTGGAAATAATTAATTCAGGCAATTGGCTTGAAAGTTCAAGAAAATTAAAACAAATAATTAGTAATGCTGCAAAATATGTATTTGGTTCTCAAGATTTCAATGTCGCATAATCCAAAGTTTCGAATTACACGTTGAAGTCTCTTTTTGTAAATGGAAATCCTTTAAAATCCGAAATACTGTAAACTGTTTTCCGTTTCGACGTTGAGTGTTTATGCAAACATTTTGTTCATTTCGCAATTTATACATTTTGGAGAAAAGATAAAATGCCGAATGTTGTATGGAATGTATTTTTTCTCTAACAATTTTAGTTGTAAATATCCAAAAATAAGAATTTTGTTGAATTTTTAAGTACATTTTACTACAGTGAAAATAAAAATATGTTTTACCAAGTATGTAAGTTGTAAAGTTTTATTTCAAGGTAGTTAGCACACCGAGATATTATTTAAGATCTGCTAATAAGTTCTCCTGGGTTAGGAAGGAACTCAACCTTTTTCGGTAATAGTCCATTGCCCCTGGTGCATCTGAAGCGAGTTTCGAAATGAATATCAGTTTGATATTTTATACTAACATATAAAATTGTAACTTGATAAAGAGTCTTTAAAAAAATCTTTAGTTATGCGTCCATTCGCGCAGAGCCACAAGAGCTTTATCTTAGCGGCTAACGTTCGAGGTCCGACCATCGGGTTCTCGGATAGGCAGTTGAAGTATGTGTGGATCAGACCTAGCTGAACGAGGTTTGTTGCAGGGTACAGGAATGATCTTGCAGTTTTGCTTTTCGAAGAGTGCACAGACACTGACTTATTCTACAGCAAAGTACTTGTCTAATATACTGAGTAAGTAGCGCAGTCTTTCCGCCCGAAGCTAGAAGATAAGATTCGTGGGAGAAACCAACCACTGAAGTCTCTCGCAGGAAAGAAGTGAACGATATCAGTACATTGAGAGGATTGAAAGCTTTGCAGGTTTTGCTGTTCTTTAAATGTGTGTATGTGTGTTCTTTTTGTTTTTAGTGTGGTAACAGTGACCCATTAAAGTTTACACAGGCCTACGTACGTCGTAAGTACTCAATTGTCAAACGCAC
>JAGDQP010005975.1:3910-54729 GCA_022664845.1 Lepisma saccharinum
GTAAAGTAGCGTAAGTTGTGATAAGTGAAAACATGACACACTATTGATAAACTCCTGTGACTCTCATGGCAATCCGAGTTGTGACACTCGTGTTAAGTAACTTAAGTTGTGATAAGTGAAAAAAAACACAGACTGTACTCTCTATTGATAAGTTCCTGTGACTCTCATGGCAATCCGAGTTGTGACACTGCAAGTGATAAGTAAAAGCAGAAGCAGAGAAGACTAGAAGAAGGAAAGCGTTTAAAAGAGAATTTAACGATACTACTGTATGTCGGAGGTAATAACTAAAAAAGGGAAACTGAAGAAGCGATGGATCCAAGTGATGAGTGAGTGGCGAGATTCGAATGTGGGAAGACAGTCGACTTTTTAATATGTATTATTTCGTTATTAGTATTATTGTAATTACTCATTTTGCATAATGTTGAAGAAGAGCATACACTCATCAATTTGTCATTAAGCCATCCCAAAATTTTTGTTTCTCTCAGCAAGATTGAAACACTTGATTCAACCCCTGCTGGGCGCAGGAGGCGGAGGAGAAGGAGGGACCAATCCCCGCCCATCTTTTATACCAGTCCAGTTTCCAGACATCCTACTGTACCCCTTCCATTCGTTGTTCTCAGCTTTTTATTCGTT
Source organism: Lepisma saccharinum (assembly GCA_022664845.1). NCBI lineage: Eukaryota > Metazoa > Arthropoda > Insecta > Zygentoma > Lepismatidae > Lepisma > Lepisma saccharinum. Next base: position 4,544 of record JAGDQP010005975.1, read on the forward strand.
TTTCATTGTAGCTACCATATGTGTTGTTGTCTGCCGAATGAAGCTATTCCTTTTCAAGCAACAGACAAACATACGCATATCACAGTTGATTTTCTCACATGCTCTGTTTGAAAAAAAAAAAAAAAGTGTCTGGGGCCATTGCTCCCTACGGAAGCGAATCATGCAAGGAAAGTTAGGAAAAAGCCCCTCCAGTTGTGTTGTCGACAGTCGATCACAGACACAGCTGCTTTTTATCCACGTTTCTTGTTCTTTTTAAGGTATTTTAATAATCATTTTTGCAAGCCTGGAGGTAGTTAACAGTATATGCACATTTGATAAGGAACTACTTTGGTTGTAGGCATTCTATATCTGACAAGGGTTTCCAAAAACAAGGGACAGAGAACCAGACTCTCTCCAGTTCTTTTTTTGGTTTTATAGCAGCTGCCATAGCCGCAGATTTTGAAGGCGTGTTTTAGGAGAAACTGACCTTCCTCTTTTCAATTCATGCATGTTGCAATGACCTTCCAGAAAAACAGACCCATTCCATTTTTGCACAGACATTAAAAAAAAAAAAAAAAAACTGGAAAGGAAGTCTGGATGCCAGCAGCAATGAATCCAATATTCTCCTTCTGAGGATAGGTGCGGTTTGCAATCACGTGATAATTTAAATTTTAAGGGGAAAACAAGTGAAAATGAAAATAACAACCGTTCGTCTTGTGTCTTGAAGCTCCATTCATTGTTTACCTCATTGTCTGTTGCGGAACCCCGAGGGTAATGTACAATTCTTCTCCATTGTCTTTTCTCTCCCCGTGCCATTAAAAAAAAACACGAAAGTTTGGCACATGTGGATTATGCTAGACACACTTTCAATTATTAACGTATAAATTCTTAATACGCTTTTCTCTCGTTGTATCGCAACCCGATGATATGATTATAAGAATTAAATATTGCCCATAGTGGTGTTTGGATGTTCGAAGTGAATTCTGACTTTCGGAAATTCGAAATTCCGACTTTCGGGATTCCAATTCTGGAATCCTGATTTCCATTCCGAAATTCCAAATACCCCTCATTGCCCAGTTATGAATTTCAGAAATATTGTATAGGGTCTGGGATTGCATGGGAATGGGGGGGGGGGGATGTGGAATGGACTATGCTAATTAAAAATGTACCTTATATAATAAAAAAGAACGTGACAAAAAAAAACCAATCTTTTAAAGTATGTAAAGTACTTTTTTAAATTAAAATGTCTTTGAAAGTAAAAAAACTTCCCTTAAAATTAAAATTAAAATTAAAATTGCGTTTAAAATTAAAATAATGGTTTAAAATAAAAATAAAAAACACGCTTTTTGAAAAGAAGGGAACAATTGTATCCTATTGACAGTGTTCACTAGCTCGTTTCTTGCCTGTTTAATTTTCCATAAAATATTCAAAGTATAGAAGCAAATAATCAAAAACCAGTTTCATTGCATATAACCTCCTTAAAAAAACAGAGAACTATTTAAATAATATATTCCAATGCGATTGGATTACTTACATGGGGTGGGGTGGGCGAACAAACATCCTTCTGTCCCGAAATAGTTTCGGATAAAGTGTAATGTGTTCACACGCCAAACTTCCAATAGAGTATTAAACATGTTTTCTCTCTATTTCTGTGTCGATATTCGGATATCGTTAGAAACCTTATTTTAAAAATCAGGACACGAAAATTAAATGAAAAGTATTCTTAAGGTCAGATCAAAAGGTAACTTTGGCTGCAGATAAAAAGGTATGGTCCCAACAAGGGGCCACCACAAGAAGGTTAGAATTAATTAAATTTGCTTCCATATTCTAAACAGAAAAAAATGTTAAAACCCCAAAGTAAAGTGCAAGACTTCATATACTTGAAAGGGAAATATCATACGCTGAAAAAAGGGAAATATACACTGAAAAGGGAAATATCATATACGGTACTAAAACTAAGACCGAAGCAATTGAACAAGTCAGAAATTGTTGCTATAAGAGAACGTTAATTATAATTATCAATAATCTATAATTATTTTCAACGTCGCAGTGTCAGCACGTTTAGTACTAATAATTAGTGAAGCCTATGAAGAGAAACGCAGACTATAGATGGCTTCTTTTGTATACCTGTTCAATTCAAGTAGTCGTATTCGATTGGCATAGAAGTTGTTTGCAAAGTATTTGGTCAACTGGAATTTATAAAGGAAGAACTAAATTGAAAAAAGAGTGGGAATAATATGTTCTTCCAGAAATGTATGAATATATATATATTTGTGTGAGTGAATGAATGCATGTGTATGTAAGAGAGAGAGAGAAAGAGAGCTTAGAGTCAGCTGCCTAATTTTATGAGAAGGAAGGTCAAAGGCGAGAAGTCGTAAGAAGTAATGTTTCTCCTTTTCGCAGTGGGTGGGCAGTGTCGACAGTGTCCTCGGCCATGTGTTCCAGTGGTTTAGGGAGGGATATTACTAGATTTTGTTGCATTATAGTTATATTTTTCTCCTGCGCTCGGTTAAAAGAAATATTAACCTTTCTTTGCTGGGGACGGGAAATTGCTAATAATGTAACTCAAAAAGAAGCAACGATTGCCTTGTCTGTGACGAAAAAACGTGTGCATTGTAGTAGAAGAGATCACGTAAGGAACCTTGTTCAGGAAAGTACTATGAATGGAATTGTATGACTCATTACACTCTGATAGGACAGCATTGCAATCTTGGTATGACAGGTTACACCTTGATAGGAGAACACTGTAATCTTCCTACGACTGATTACACCTTGATAGGACAACAGTGCAATCTTCATATGACTCGTTACACCCTGATAGGAGAACACTGTAATCTTCGTATGACTCATTACACCCTGATAGGAGAACACTGTAATCTTCGTATGACTCGTTACATCCTGATAGGAGAACATTGTAATCTTGGTATGACTCGTTGTACGCTGATAAGACAACACTGCAATCTTCGTATGCATTTAGAAAAAAATATTGACGATGACATTTTTAGTGTTGATGAACTCTTCAGCAACCTCAGGCCGTATAAGGTATATTAAGATCTTTTGGTCTACCCTTGAGAGAAGGTACTACAGAATGTAGTTTCGGCATTCGTCTAGCTTAGCTGAGAGTGGAAACCAGGAAAAGCACAAATTCAGAAAATCCTCTGTCAGTTGGACTCAAACTCTCACTACTTCTGCATGGTTAATCCATATCCCAGACCTTTGGCACTGGGACTGGCTGAGTGATACGAGTGACAGTTTATTGTCTTTGTTTTCTGATAAACGTCTGTTGCCAAAATCGCTGTGTTCACCAATAAAAATCATAATTTCTCTAAATTGCATTGCATTCATATTTTCGTGAAGGGCCAAATTCCATAGTTCTTTAAATGACCAATAAAATAAAGTTTACCAAAACTCAGTTGGAAGAGCAATCGGAAAGTCCTGGCAGCGAACCCAGCGGGTCGCCGTGCTGAATCTGATTTCTCCAGGGAATTTCCTCACTCAGATACCGAGATGGTTCCTTCAAACAAGGTCCTTGGTCAATTTTTTTTCCTTTACGCTATTTCGGCCTCTAGCCAAAGTTGCCTGAAGGTTATATAAATATATTTAAAATTCTGAAAAGAAACCAAATTAAAGATTGAACAAGACAGTTTACATCCGAGTATGAAACTCTTCGGGAAACTTATTGAGATTCTGTAGCAACATAGGGGGAATAAGTAAAGAAACAGATATAATAATAATAATAATAATAGTAATAATAAAGATGAAACGAGTGAGAAGGATTCGGGAAGTTGGAGAGATATGATCAACCTTTTGCAAATGATAAACAAAACTCGTGTCTTATCGAATGCATTATCATTTGTTGGCTGGCTAAGGCGGTGGGGTCATCTTTTCTCCTTTTTTCTTCTTTTTTTTTTCGTGGTTGTATGGCGGTAGCAAGGGACGTTATGTAGTTAAAGGTCCCTTCCTTTGCTTTTCCAACCTGTATCTAGTGGCTACTGGACTTTGATCATAATACCCTACTATGCACGCATATATCGTAACTTAGGTGGCCCGTCAAGCAGAAGATACCCTCGAGGGAAAATTTTTAAAAGATGAAAGAAAGAGAGGAGTGAGGTATGGCGGGTAAACCAGATGTTTCCTTAGTCTGCTTTCCAAGAAGCAGGATTGCCAGTAGTAGATTAGATAATCCCACTGAAAGGAGTCAAGGATCTCCCCATCCTCACGAAGACTTTTGTGTAAGCAGTCTTTCCTCATATACTGGTTGATCATATCTTTTAATGCAAACACCTACTCATTGTTTACTAAGGGGTGAAACTATGAACTCTATTCTAGTTTTATCTTATTCAGACTTTATATTTATGACCTTTACTACATTTTAAAGCTTCAGAACATCAAATATAAGGCTGCGATTTTTTTAATATATTGACCAGTTAATCACTATTTTGTTATTTACGTCCGAAACTAGTTAGTGTGCTTCTAAGGATGAGACTTAAGTTTTTGGTAAAGAGGGCTCCGAACCACCCCGTTCAACGGATTCCGGCAGGAGTTGAATCCGTGACCACGCTAATCTCTCGGCCACCACGATGCCTTGTAGTTATATTGTAATATTGATATGAAGGAAACCGCCCATATAGCACAAGGATGTCCTATGGACATCTGAGGAACGTCCAGCCCGGGATATGTGAACGTCCAAGGGATATTCAAATGTACACATTTACCCCGAAAATTATATTTCCATGGGATTACCCGCAGGATATGTTTGGGAATGATATAGGGTAACAACGGGACGTTTATAGGACATTCGATATCCAGGGGATCTCCATTGGATCAGAGGAAAAGAAATACATTCTTGCTCACACTGCATGAGACATTCCATGATCAGAAAAAATTTGGGCTATCCCAGCAGCACGTCCAAGGGACGTGTTATGGATCTCCTCAGTATTTCGGGATACCAATGGGCTGTAGGACATCCACGGGACATTGGACATTTGTGCTGTCAATGATTCTTTGATATATCGATCGCTTGTCTAATTGGTAACGATATCGAAATTCGCAAATCGTGCAGCTTTACTACCAAATGACATTGTTTACTTTCTAGCAAACTGAATACTGAAGGAAGCAATCCTTGCCTTATTGAATTTATTTACGCCAATACGGTGTCACAGAAGGAAACATGAGAAAATGTCAATGATGGTGATCGGTTCCGGGGTTTAAACCTGGGCTTTCACGTTTAACAGGTGAGCTAGCGCGCTCGGTAGACTAGATTATGGTTATGGTTTGTAATGTTTCACCATCTGTATTGAATGTATATTATAGAATGTACCTTCATACGTCGATGGCTCCTTAAATAGTAATTTTATTTCTTTCCAAGGTTTTATCCACTCTATGGGCCACTTGTCACTGAAGATAAAAAAAAAAAAAAAGATTTGATGCAGTTAAAAGAACACAAGGACATTTGTGTCTGAATAGTCTGATTGACACTGTCCATATACGCGTAGAAATCAAAATATTTTAAACATCCATTTTTAATTTTGGTATAGTGTAGATTTGTCAGCCGGCCGTAATTTCACCGATATACACAAGAATTTGAAACACTCATGAAAATTAAGAACTCCGGTAAAGTTATTAGAGATTTTTTCTGTATTTTCTCTTTGTGACTTTTTTATTTGTACCACAGAACATAAAAGTTCAGTCAAATGTTTCATCGCTTGTCATCTTTCTGCTCGCTATACAAAAGCCTTACCTCAGTTATATATATATGGCGCCCAAAAGGGACAACTCATGTTTATACTGACGCGCAAAGCATGACGGGTGAACTGTGATTTGCTCCGCGACTATACATTGCCTGTAATTAAGGTTCATCAGTTCATGGCGCTAAAAATCACGTCACTAGCAGCAACATCGTGTGCTTTGAAGTGCCATGAAACGCTTAGTTATCGGCCTTTATATCCTTTGTCTGGCCTGAACGCTCTTTGAGAGGACCATCCAATCAAATAATTCTTGATCAGCATTTCTGTCAGAGTGGTGGCTGGAGGTGTTAACCCCAAGAACCCACAAAATATTCCCGAAAAGTTTTCAAGAGAACATAAAAGCTCATCTCCATATCTCGGATATATCGAACATCTCAACCCATTTGGGTGTGTCAAAATACCCCCGGAGAGGTTTCTCTAAAACAAAACGTTATTTATACGTAATTATGTATCCGAAAGTAGGTTTGTTATCCGGTCTTACTCCTACACCATAGCAGATTCGTCGACAGCAAGTAATATTAGGCGAACAGAGGCAAAATTAATTTTTTCATGCATATATAATGAAACGAGGAAATTTTTAAGGGGCCTGATTCTGCATATCCATGTTGAGCCCAGGGCTCTTCCATAATAGCATCAGGATTGTATGAATTATTTAGGTCTAGATAATGCGACTGATTATACCTGTTCTGCATTTTGTTTTTATAAAAATGGTTTTCTATGCATTTTGACACTTATTTGACGTATTCAATTGTAACCATAGCATCTAATTATCATTTAATGATGTAATTAACCAAGTAAAATAGATTCGTATTGCCTATAATAGATGTGACGAATTTGACCTCTTTTTATCTGTGGAAAGGTTACTTTGCAAACCGTTCGTTGAAGTCTCTGTAGGAGAGCCGTACTTTTCTTACTGTTCATTGAAATCACTTTTTCCAATTCTCTTCATTTTGAAGAACTGTCAATCATAATTGATGAATAAATCTCGCTATTCTCTGTAGCAAGATTTTTTTAACGTCTGTTTGGGGTCACGGTGGCTCAATGGTAGAGCACTCATCTCAGGCGCTCGGGGTCTTCGGTTCGATCTCTGGTCGCACCATGCTAGTAACTTTGTGATGGACAAATACCCATGTGCATGGGTTTTCTCAGGGTTCTCCCACGTTTTTCATTCCACCAATCATCCATCCGGCTTGAGCCAAAGTTGCCTAAAGACCTTAAGAATCAAATTTAAAAAAAATCTTAACGTCTAATTATCGGCATCGTAGAAATTATCTTAGGTCATAGTTATTTTACATTGTAATTGGTGACATTGCAATACAAGAGGCTGTCGTAAATTATATGAAGCTGGGTTTAAAGTGAGAGAGAAGGGTACAATCTGTGCTATGCTTGAGTTGACCCAAGTTGACTTCTGGCAGTTTGTTGTACGGTAGAGAGCCAAGCTGTTGACGCGTGATTTATTTTGCTTTCCGCTTTTCAATAAAGCGTAAGACGTATTGTTCTTAAACCCTTAAACTTCACGATTTTTCTTTCACCAGAAATCGCATGACCGCAAACTCAACGAATCTTCTTTCATCGAAAATCGCAAGACCGTAAAACTCACAAATATATTTTTTTCGGCTGAAATCGCACGACCGCAAATCCTACGAGTTTTTCTTTCACCGCAGATCGCACGACCGCAAACCCCACGAATTCTCTTTGACCGGAAATCGTACGACCGCAAGCCGCATGTATTTTCTTTCACCGGAAATCACACGGCCGCAAACCCAAGCACATATTGGACATGTCAGGAACGAATTAGATAATCATTAACATGATTACAATCATTATGTTATTATTATTTCCCTTTTTGTTGTTGTTTACATAGGATATTGTTAATAGTCTCCAGCCACCTTCACCTAGCCAGAATTTTTATTCCAGCTGTTCATTTTGGAAGTGAATCCGTTTATTAATTTGGTTCGGGTTGTGGATAGAATCCCGGACCTTATCTGAGTGAAATATTAACGATTGCTTATCATTTTATCTACTTTATCTACTCGGAGAGCAGTCGTCGTCATAAACTTGATGGTAATCTTTTTTCGAAATAGTCTGTAAAATTTGTCATAACTGGCAACCTTCTTTTTTGGGGAGAAGATCCATTCCTTGGATATCCACGCTATCCAGCACTGGGCACCCACGCCCGAGCAGAAGGATTAAACAACACTATAATCTTCGTTATCAGACACGGACTTCGTAGAGCTAGAAGGGGCTTTCGGGAGGAGGGAGTTTTGCCCTCTCTCTCTCTCTCTTTCTCCGTTCTTCTTTCTCAACATCGTAAACTACGACTGGTGTTCAAATTAATATGAAAAAAATGATTGGAAAAGGCAGTCAAATAAATCGAGTGTCGGAAGAGTTAAAGTTCTTTTGAAATGATAGAAGACCAATTGTTTGTTAATGGGTGATTCTGGAAAGAGATACTACTGGAGCTGCTTCCTTGCTTGTGCTCCTCTTTGCCTATTTCCAGCGTTTAACATCGCCGAGAGAAGGGAGAGGATACGAAAGGAAAAGAGAGTAAACAGTGTAGGCTATGTAGTAGCATGATCGTGCTTTTTCTCAAGTGTTTTGAAAACCGTTCTTGTGTTTCTCTCTCTCTCTCTCTCTCTCTCTCTCTTTCTATCTATCTATATATATATGTGTGTGTGTTCGTGTATGTAGTATGTGTATGCTTCACAAGAGTTAGTCTCTGTCTTGTGGCGGCGGCTTAGTCCAAAAGATGCTTTATCCCTAGGGAAGGGGGTTGAGGATAAATTGGGAGTTAAGTCTTTATTGTTGTCTTCTTATTGTCTTTGTTTTGTTTTGTTTTACTTCAACAAAGTTCGTAACGGACAGAGAAGAGTGGAAATCCACTCTTCGAGTGCTGCACCATGGCTATTATTCCATTCAGAATATTTCTCTGTCTCTCTCTCTCTCTCTCTTTATATATACGGATGAATTTACTTGCATCTTTCTTTTCTTTCGTCTACGCACTGGAGGGGAAGAAGATGTCAAGAGTGAGGTGGTACAAGAAAAGGCACTTTGCAGAAACACCCAAAGGTTGTTTGTATGTAAAAATTTTGGACTTGACTAATTCTAAAATATTTATTCCATATTATACAAACTTCGTTATGAAAATAATTTAGGCAGCGGTCTTTGGGGGTCTTTGCTTAAGTGTTGTTGTTTATGTTTTTTATACGGTTTTAACTCTGAGCTGTTGAAGCTCATGAGTAGAGACCCTGGTATTCGGGAGGCCGTGGGTTTGATCCCAGCAGCCGACCATCCTGACAGGTTTTTTCCTCAGTCACACCAGGCAAATGCCGGGATGGCACCTTCAACATTGGTCCTGGCCGTCACTTTCCCGCATCCTTTCCCCTCGTATCCCGGCCTGAGTCGTAGATGCCTAAAGGCGATAAATAAAATTTAAAAAAATCGAGTAGAGACCCTGGAAATTCGAGAATTGGCGAATTAAAAAAAAATGTGTGAAAAGTAATAGGAAAAAAAAAAAAATCGAATTTGATCTTCATTCACGAGTTTTTGTTTGATCGATAATTTTCTGTATTTTTTTATTATCTTATTCAAAAATAATTGATATGCTACTGCAGTCTTCGTAAAACTTCCGAGACTTAATTCAGTTACCCTATTTTAATTTAATACGAAATTTGAATCAACTGTTGGAAGATGATCCAGGGAAAAAATTTGTGTAGAATATTTCAAAACTGTTAGACAGGAAAAGTGTTTTGACCCCAACCCTTTACAAAAGATAACCTTAGTATAATGTTCTCCAAAGTGCCATTTCTAAAAGGTGTTCCTTTTGATGAGTGTTCAATTGAAAGAACAGTGAAAGTTTTTCAGTTTTTGGCAGTTTGAATGCTCTTCATAGTAAGTATAAACCTTTTATGGGTGATATACTCTTACAGTTATGTGAATACTAGTGTCAAATGTTGGCTGTGAGTGTTTCGTTTCACACTTTTTCATGTGTGCTCACAAATAGATGAATAAATTTCAAGGTGACAAACCTTTGACTGTGGCATCCTGTGCTTTCGAGGCAGCTACCTGAACTTGACACACCTTATTAGTATGTATGTATACACGTTGGAGAGAATATTTAAAGAAAATACAAGTAGAAAAGCATGCAATGTAGTGGTAATTTAATCTACTTTTTATTTCTGCTCATCATCTGTTAATTTCACTTAAAAAAAACACCCCAAAATTTGACCGTGAACTCAAGAATTTCAGTGACATGCACTCTAGATTAAGCTAATGCCTACTCGAGATTTTCCATGGTCCCTCTACGTACGAGTTTCAATCTTCCCCTCATGCTCGCCAGGGTAAGGCTGAATGAGAACGATGGTGGACCTTTGTCGTGAGAATGTGTCCAAATGTGCACTTGATGTTTTAACTGCTGGTAGATATCATACAATTCCTCGTCCAATTCCTGATGCTCTTGCTAGTTATGGAGTAGTTAAGAACATTGTCTCGTTAGTACGTTAGGACCTTGGTAACTTGGACGTCTGTTTCCAACATGCTTCATTAGTCGTCTTCTGATAGTTTCAGGTCCTTCGAAACAAATTTCTCTGCGTCTGTTTTCTTTCTACTGCTGAATAGTTGCGTTGTGTATTTTATCTTAGCGGATGATTTTATCCTTAATTCTGCGGATCCGTTTTTTGTCCCTTCATACAACATGATACTCACATGGTATGTTTTACTAATAAATTTGTTCATCGGTCGTATAAGAAGGTCATCACTAATGCTTCTTTCGCCATTGTCGTATTAGCTTCACAATTGCTTCGCTCCCATTAGTTCGGACTGCCAATGAAATATGGAAACAGATGCCCATGTCTTTTGATGTTTGTTGTTGTTGTTAACTTTTATTAATACATTTGTTGAAGAGTGATGGCAATGGAAGTGGAGGGCAAGAGAGGTAGAGGGAGGCCAAGGAGGAAATGTATGGATAGGGCTAAGAAGGGTCTCGGGGAGAAAGACCTGTCAGGGGAAGAAGTTCAGGACAGGGCTTTGTGAAGAAGGAAATCAACCAGAACCTAATTTGAAAGTACCATCCGGCATTGGCCTGCTGTGACTAAGGAAGTCCTCTATAAACAAAAGTGTCAGAAAAGGCCGTCGATGGATTCGAATCTAGGATCTTCCTTATGCGAGCCAACTGTCTGTCAACTGAGAGATAAGATCGCTAGGTTCTTACCTTTCGGAACACGGAGGGAATGTTCTTGATTTGGTCAGAAGGCTCCATGATCCTCTGTTACCTCGTCCGTACTGTCGACTGGAATTACATTCACCACACTGTCATTGACATGGACGAAAAGCCATCAGCTCGAACGAGCTTGCTGGCCATGCTACAACACTCCAGTTATTCTCAGAAATGTTGGCCTGATGCTTTCTGGATTCGAAAGCTGAACTGAAATGCCAGGTGGATTAATCGTGACGGACCCATTAACACTGACAAAGTGCGGTTGCCTAAATCCGAAGAAGAACGGACAAAGATTCCTTGCCGAAAGTTTATTCTCTTGTTGAGGCCTCTGAAGCTTTCCCCATGGACACCTATGCTCATATCATCTATTGTTCGTGAAATACATTATGTTCATCGTTACCTTTCTCCCACCAAAATCCAAATTGTTTCTCTTCTGCTCTATATACCCTATAAACCGTTAATATTTGCAGAGAAATCTTAACCTAATCGGAGCTAAGCTGTCTGATGGAAGCAAAGACAGTAACATATTATTTTGAAACCAATGAGTGCCATCCAAAATGATTTGAATTCCGTTGTTGATGTGCAAAGAGAGAGGAAATTAAAAGCCCAAGTAAATATTCCATTATGTGCTTCCTGTAGCTTATGCCCACATGTCTTTTCGTCCACGGAGGTAGCCGAAATAAAAGTGTATAAGATCGTAAAACTCAGAGAACACATTTGGAAGTAATGTGTTCTTGGTTGAAAGAACCCATTCAATTGTTGTTATCTCCCTTTCTTTCTTTCTCTCTCTCTCTCTTTCTTTTTCTAGTGCCTTATGGAAAAGAAGCAGAGGAGATGAACGGATATAGTTGAGGAGAACACGTGGAGGGCATAAGTAAAGTTCCATCCAGCATATGAAGAAGGCACCAACTTTTTTCCTTAACCTTTCAGCTTCTAGTTTGGGCACCCCTTTCGTTCCTTCACTGCTACCTGGCATCTCAGTCCTTTTTCTTTGACAGAGGTCAACATCTGACCTTTAAAGATACAAGAAGGTATGTATGAGTTTTAAGATGACGGTAATTTCCGTATCGAAGCAGGGCACAGTTGAGATGGGGTTTCCTTCCTCTTTTATAGTAATTGGAAGAAGGACCACAACGTCCTCTCTCTCTCTCTCTCTCTGTGTGTATATCTTGCTGGAGCCCTCCTCTCTGAAATGTTGTTGTTATGGTGGTAATATGTCATAAATTTCAGACAGGTGGAGGCAGGAATTGTGGCAAAAATTATGGTCCGTGAGTAATTTAGAATAAAGGTCACAGTATGAACTTACTCTGGACCATGTCTTAAACTGGAGAAACCCATTTAGTCTTCCAAAAAATATTATGAGGGGGATGAGACCCACGTTCCACATTTATGAAGTGGGCATTGAACCCCTTTTCTTCCCCACACTTCTGTACAGCTTAGTGTCATATATACAAGCATAACAATACATTCCATTCCTCTCCATGGTGAGAAGCTGAACAAAATGTTTGTTGTGTTGCATCAACCTTTTATATCTATCTATCTCTTTGGGACAACAAAGAAGAAGAAGAAGAATGTCTTTCAAAATGCCGTTGAGAAATGGGGTCATAATGTACAGTAGAGCGACATCAATAATATTAGTAAGTCAGCGTCAAAGGACCAGGAGAGGTTAAAGCAGGATGAAAGATGAAGTTGGTGGTAGTGGCTCTGGTAAGCTTCCTGATGCTATTCGTCATCTCCAGAGGGTCCAACAAGAGACGGAGAATCGTATCTTTTCGATTGTCTCCTGCAGAGGAACGAGGTATCTTTGCAGGGGGTCATACAATAAGGGTCGGTCGTCTTTCTCTCTTGCGTGGCACAGTCAGGTGATAAAAAAGGGGGAGGTGAAGAAGAAGAAGGAGTAAAGAGTGATCATAATGATGACGCTGACAAAACCGTATAAGAAAAGAAAAGAAAAGAAAAGCACTGAAAGGAAAGAGAAATATATTTTTTTTAAAAAAGGCAAAAAGAAGAGAGGAAGATACTGATTGAACGTCCAGCTGTGTTAGTTGGGAGGACAGCGACCTTGCCGAGGATTTATTTCAAAGCAAAGGTCAAGGAAATCCGGAAGCTTATCCGAAAGACTTCAGTTTAGATCTGTTTCACAGTGTACTGGTCGATGGGTGATGTAACCAAGAGGTTTGCGGGCTCGATTTCCTATTGAGGCACGTTGCGTGTCCTGGTCCCGAATTCAGTTTTAACCGAAAGTTCAGTTCTTAGAACGTAAATCTCTTACGCGGTGAAAGGCGGGAAATCACCATCAGTTCACTTTATCCATGGATCTTCAGATGATGTTCTGCTCTCCCGCCGGGCAGAACACTGTCATCATTTGCATCCAAATACCGGTAATCATTATTGGTTCCAAATAATTGAATGTGATATTTAGTAACACGATTAACCTTTAACTTTATTATTTTGTTTATATCGTATTGGCGGAAGAGTCACCATCTAAAATTTTCGGAATTAAACGTATTTAATTCAATAGATTCCAGAACTTCGAAGAATGAAATTTAATGATAAACTTACGAATTGTTAGTAAAAGAAAATATTGTTTTGTATTCGCACCGCTACCAACTTCAGAATCGAACGCAGCGCCCTTCGAGACACCTTGATATGATTAAATTTCACGAACATTCGCACTTGTACAAGTTTATTTCTTGAGTTCCATCTACAATAGAACTCAGTTCTCGTGCTAAACTAACGCACAAATAACCAGAACTTGGTTCGAGAGACTCTCGGAACACATGTAGATGTCCAACCACGTAGAAAGAAAATTAACCTTGAACTAACTTTTCTGTGGAAAGTTATCGCGAATGGGCTTGCAGTATACACCCGTCGTGGAGCATATTTATATCTTCCACCCTAAATATACGTGGACAAATCATCTGCTGTCAACTGTTTGCAGATCAGTCCGCAGTAAAATAAAAAGGTTTATACTTGTAAATGCATCTGGGTTGAACACTTTTTCTTCAATGCATAATTCAAAAGTCTGATTAATTGATGCTTTGCCGGGAAAAGAGTCTGTGACCCGAAGGTGCGTGAATGAGGAGGAACCAATGATGGTTTGTCATTGTCTTCCATGTAATGATGTCCAATGGGACCTGAAGTTTTAGAATGGGTTCTGAAACCCTCTATTCAGTATATTCCCCGTCGGGAAGAGTACCCGAGACTTCTTGGTAACAAGGCGTCGAGCGAAACTTTTTTTTTTTTTTTTTTTTAACTATAAACTGTACAAAGTATATCCAGCCTTCTACTTCCAACTAGAAGTTGGTGTGTTCGGTTCTTTTTATGATTTTAGAGTCTAACCTGCATAATCAGAATTCATTTTTGACTTTCAATGTTTCTTACAGATTTTTATATTCAATTTTAGAGCACATTAATGTAATATAAATTTCATAAATAAATATTACGAATGAAACTTAAACAGTGGTTTTGTTTAGTTTTGACTCATTCTTTATAGTTTGTGAAAACCGTTAGATTCTTCCTATCCACAATAGATAAGAACTTCGTGGACAACCTGTATATGTTTCAATTGCAGCACTTACATTTGGGTCTTGTAGAAAAATATTTCGAAAGCTGTTTTCGCATTCTGTGCTTGTTTGTTGGTTGATGTTTTGACGACACCAACGCATATCATATTGGTGTGATGGCATTTGTTTATCAAAGACTGTTAAGGGCTGCTGGTGAAAGAGCTGAGAAAAAGAGATTCACATACTTACAAACATACGCCTGTGGCGTTGCCTAAAGGGGGAAGGGGGTGCTTATTTGCTGGTATTTGCCGAGGAAGAAACTATGTTTGTTGCTACTTTGTTTTTTTTTATTTTGTTCTTGTTGGTGAAACGAGAAATGAAAGTTATTTTGTTTGAGTGGCTTCAATGACAAGCATTTATTCCAATTGACCCACTAGGTGGCTCTGTTGTGTTGACACTACGTGGCTTCTTGGAGGGTGAGTCAAGACCTCTTAGCTCGTTCAAGAGATAGCTAATGTTGTCTGTTTCCCTTCTACTTTCTTCTCTCTTCTTTTTTTTATTTATTTATTTACTTATTTTTTCGTACTATGTTAAACCCCTTCTTTATGTCAGACATAACGTTACGAAGTCAAAAGTTACGACCACAATGTGGCTACTTAAGATTTTTTCCTTATTTTTTTTCGGTATTATGGCGGTTACATTTGTATCCAAGTCACAACTCCTTTTTTACCCCACTTTGTTCTTTTCTTTCTTTCACATTATCATTGGTTTTTTCTCTTCTCCCGTGTGTTTTGTGTATTAATTTTACTTACTTTGTACTTTTCCAATTTCTTGAATGGACGACGGTAGCTCAATTGATAGAGCGGTGGCTTTGCTTTCCGAGGCTTCTGGATTCGAATCCAGTGGTCTTACATTCTGATTGAAGTTTTCTTCAGAGTTTTTCGTCAATCACACAAAGCTAATACTGGAATAGTAACTTTTAAAAGATACCCCCTAGCCGCCTTCCTTGTCATAGCCTTCCCCGTACTCTATCTCACCTTGAGTCAGCGATACAGGGATTCTGCCGTTCATAATTTTTGTTGTGTGTCACAATGTCTAGATCTGCGCTACTTCACAGAGCAGGGGTGCGGAAAACAGAACGGAACAGGTTTCTCTAAAGAAAGCAACTTTGTTATTAGAAGATGATCCACTCTCGTATATGCATATCCTAGAGAGGAATTAATACTAGAATCTCTGTTCGAATGTTTTGATAGTCCTTAATTCATCAATCCAGTGCAACGCCATTTTTTCATGTTTCATTTCCTTTTTTTAGTGCGTCATATTCCTGTTTAGTGCTTTATATCCTCGCGAGCAAATAACCGCCACCGCCGTCGGCCCACAGGCGGACATTGGCGGCAGCCGCCCCACCGTGTCGGATATTCACCGTCGGCTCACCTGTTGACATTGGCGGATAGCCACCGTCGTTATAGGGAATCGCGATTGTCGAATATCAGCCGTCAGTCCACCGGCAGCCATGGCGGATAGCAACCGTGGTTATAGGAGCCGCAATTGACAGATATCCACCGGTGGACATTCACTGATAGCCGCCCTCGTTCCAGCAGAAACGATTGACGGGTATCTACCGTCGGTCCACCGACAGACATTCGCGGATAACCGCCGTCGTTACACGACCCGCGATTGTCGGATATCCGCCGTCGCCGATTTGATTCCCGGCCAACGCCAAATTTGTTTACAACTTTTTTTTTTTGTTTGGGTTTCTTTAAATAACTATTTTATTCTGGGTACTTAAAAGGAATTGGTCCCCTATTGATTCTTTTTGCATTTCTTTCCATTTTTCAAAATTCTGGAACGTGTTAGAGAAGTAAGGTTATATGTATATGCAATTTGAAATTTTACAGTTTGGTGATATAGGTGTTAAAAAATTCCGTTTCATTTTGTTTTATTACACGCGATGTCCATGTTCGAATCTAGCCCCATATAAATGCGAAAATTTCAGCCCGACCTGAAGACGAGAGAATAGGACGCTCAGGGAAATAAATATACGAAGTAACCGAGATTTTTTTTCTATAACTACTATCAAAATATCCGCAATGCAACCACACACCAGCTGTCCTACTCCGGTATAAGTTTAAAATCCTGTATAGGACCACAAGAGATAGCCGGCAAGGTGCCAGCCAAATTGCGCATGCCCAGGGCCGGATTTAAGCGATTGGGCGCCCTAGGACCATGACTTTCAGCGCCCTTCCCTCTCCCTTTTTCCTTTCTACCGCACCGGTACCGTCCTTTTCCCCTTTCCATCTTCACCTTATGACAGTTTGTCCACTTAATAATAGTGAAGAGCTTATAATTATTCCATCTTTTTTTATTTTTATGCCATCCATTTTGCCACTTCTCTTTACGCAGAAAAAAAAATGCAGGTTTACAGAATTGAACCGTACAGTGTATCTATCAGTTGCTATCGATCTACCCGTCAATACCTCGCTCCTTAAAACTAACAACTTCAAGGTTTCAAAATCCGTATGAACGGACAAAAAGCGACACTACCCTACTTTAACATACGTTAAAAATACGTGGATTAAACGTTAGTACCGAAACGTAATTTTAACGTTGTAAATGTACCGAAATGTCCACCTGTTCAACTAAAGTTTGTTCGACGTTCAATAATGGTTTAGAAGAAACATGTTGAAATCAAGAAACGGACGATGAAGAAACGGGTTCAGTTGGTTGCTGTCGTTTGGTATAGGCATTTAGCTGCATTTTGTCCGTTGCTTTCATCATGATATACAGTATTAATTTTCCAACAGTGAATTATCCAACCGTCCGCTGTGGGATTCGAAGTTGGAACGTTCCGTACTCGTCGTTGGTAGCTCGACAAGTTGACCACTCAACCACGAAGCCGCCTTGAGAGTCACTACTCCTTTACTATTCTCTTTATATTAGGAAGACGTTATTTGTCGTAAAAGGCAGTCTTGAACGCAGTCGCCATCAATCCAGACCTGTCGTTTTAATCATCATGTAAGAATAAGAATACTATCCTACTTTCTTTGTTACGTGCATTGTTTCTTCGTTTGACCATCACTACACTATTAAATTTGTATTTCTCAATGAGTGTAATATGCCGCCTTAGAAAAACGCATATGTAAAGTAAAATCTACGTCTTAGTTGAAAAGGAAAATTGAAAACTCTTCACATTAACGGCACTTCACTTCGCTTTTAAGTACATTTTTTTTGCAATTAATTTGGAATTATAATCTAGGATACTGTTAAATACACGTCACATTAACGTACTATCAACGAATTCAAATTCTTGTTGGAATATAGATTGAAATTGAACGTGTTTTCAACATGCAAAAGAGGACACAAAATAATAGTTAATGGCTTTCAATTAGCTTTTAATTACAAATTTTATTCCATTAAATTAGAAAGAATCCCATGGAACGAAATCTATGTCATAGTTGAAAATAACAGTTGAATCAACGTTCAACAAACATCTTATCAATAATATCAAGTCTTTGTTGAAATATGATTTAAAATTAAATGTACTTTTTTCAACCGATAATTATCGGTTATAATCAACGAAATAGAAACAAAAAATCAACATTCAAAACACGTTTGTGTGCTACTGGGGTATAAAGTCATTCGCAACGTTATATACACGGGCAGCTGAGGTCGCGGTGGTTCATTGATTAGAGCGCACTTCTCCGGCACTTGGGGTCATTGGTTCAAACCCTGCCCGTACTATGTGGGCTTTGTGGTGGACAAACACGTGTGCATGGGTTTTCTTGGGGTTCTCCCGTTTCCTCTCATTGTCTTCATTCCACCAATTATCCCATCATTATCCATCCGGCCTGAGCCAAAGCTACCTAAAGACCTGAAAATATAAATTCAAACTTAAACGTCTCTTTGAATGGTAAACACCATCTCCGGGAATATTTATCTCCTGAAGGTATACGATCAAGTTAGGGCAAGAAAATACGATTTCTTTCTATTCTCATAAAACAGAGTTTAAAATCTATTTGAAATTTTTAGTTATCTTTGGGATCAGATCGCGATAGGCTATAGGCATTTACCAGCCGGTGTCGTAGTTAAGGTACCATCCTGACGTTTGTGTGTTCAAACTAATGGAAACTCTGGGAAACCTTAGTCAGGGCGATCGGCATGCAGGACCCTCACGCGCTGTACCTACCCGTTGCGGACCCGAAAAGGCAGGTTAGGAAAAGGCACTTTAGTTTTCCTCATATACAAAAGTCTAGCACAAATTAGACCATGCCTTCATGCATAGACTGCTTCAACACAAAGTATCTGTTTGTCCAATTGCAGGGATTTAGATGACTGCCACTACCTATATGCAGCTTTGACTAAAAATGAATATTGTTGTGTACAAAGTCTAACAATAAGACAGAAATAAATAATATTCCTAATATAAGCATTAATGTTTGTTGTGCTATTTCTAATGTAAATTAACCTACTTTAAATTACCTGAAGTCAGTTATGTACGAGGGATCGCCCGGGTGAAAGGTGAAGGTGTTCGGCGTTCCCACTACATGGTCCTTGATGGTTCTTTTTTTTTTTTTTTTTTTTGTCTCGCGTTTTAAATAGCGATTTCTAATTTTTCCTTGTAAAGTGCGCCTTGTGAAAGTTACGCCCCTGAACCCGGGCCTAGTGGTAAATCCGGCCTTGCGTATACCGACCCAATTTCGGCCCGCCATAGTTTTTCTTATGGAGAACTTCTTCAGCGCTGTGCAGTACATCATGCAGCATTTATAGTTCTAACATGAGATCCAACAAGCCATCCCAGTGTCGTATTAAAGCCGATATGGAATCCTTCATTTCAAAAATATTGTCTTTGTAACACAAAAAGAATAATAATAAAAATAAAACATTACCAAGTTGGAAGACCAGCATAGCCGAGCGGTTAGAGTAACGCACTTCAAAATCTCGTCGCTGACAACTGGAGGTTCGATCCCCATCGCAATCAGCGGAAAACTTTACTCACTAAGAAATATGTAATAGGGAAAACAATGGCAAAAAGACCAACTTGAATATGGATCACCACTGTGTACAATATACCCTCAAGGAAATAACTGTCTCACTTTTGGGTCACTAAAAAAAGGCGGCTATGTGACGGTGACCGCCACAATACCTCCATGGCGGCAGAGATACGGCATCAGTTTCTCTGGCAGACCGCCGGCAGAAGCCGCAAGCGATCCGCCAGAGGATAGCGGCAAACGGCGGCTATCCACCTAGCAGCGGAGCGTAGAATTTCCAGCCGACCGCCAGTGGGTGACGGCGGGGTTTGGCGGTTATACGACTGTTGCCGCAAAAATACTTCCGTACCGGCAGCTGAGATGCGGTATTATTCTAATTCCTCTACGGAACCGTCGCGGCAGCCGACGACGGTCCGCCATCATCCCGCCATCATTTTGCTTGTGGGAATCCATTTTAATGTTTCATATTCTATCTAAAGCTTAATAATCATTTTAGTGCTTCATATCATTTTAAGTGCAGCCTAAACCTGCTAGCTATGCATGGTTTCATTCCTTCAAGAAAAGTCATATCCAGTAAACCGGATATTGGGTTTGATACCAAGAAAAAAGTCACTTAGTTATCAAAGGTGGCTTGGGGAATATTGATGAAGCACCAAAAGTGGGAACTTCTTGATAAAAAGAGAGAATATTCATTTATCCTATCCTATGAAATATGTATGTGCTTTTTCTCTGAAGACATGTGAAAGTGAGAAAAAGAGAAGTCTTGATAAGAAGGTGGGAAAGGACGCAATTCTTTACCTCAGAAGATATATGTGTATCCATTAGCACCTTGGCAGATCTTAACAAGATTTAAAATCTTTTCATGGTTTTCTCTGTCTTCTTTTTAATTACTCCCGTCATGCTGTGCGTTTGTTGAGGGGAAGAGGATAATGGGAAATTGATTCCAGAGACTTCTAAGGAAAAAGAGTTTCCTAAATGCAGTAACTCCTTCCATCTTCGCTTCTAAGGAGTTGTTAGTTGAAGTAATCTGATAACTTCCTTGCGCGTCATTGCCTTTTGGATTTCATACCTTTAGTATTTGTTTTATTGGTCAGAGGATTAAGGGTGTTTTAAAACGGATGGTCCTTTAATGAAGGATAAAATAAATTAAAAGTTCTTTTTGTAGAAAATTTGAAACACGTTTATAGTTTAAGAGTTAGATGCGCTGAAATGTAGCGCATATGACGTAAAGTAATATATCGAGACATTTAATGACGTAGTGCGTATCTCCTGTAAGTTGCGTTCTTCAATCATAAATTTTGGATCAAATACATTTTAAGAGGTACAACATTTTAATTTCCTACGTTCATACGTCTTACGTCACTAATTGTCCATATATTAACGTCATCTGTGGCTATGGCTCGGTGTATTTGGGTGCTCCGAAAGTATATATGTTCCAATATTTTTTCAGTGGAACTTTAATCTTACTTCCCTGTGGTGAGGGCTTCATCCTTTAAATTATGACCATATCTGTATATTGAAGAGTGCAATTGATCAAAGAAGAGGAGGAATGGGATGGAGACTGCTATGACCTTTGGTCAGATTTGATGAGCAAATCTCGTAAGCTAAGGAAAGAGAAGGCGTAAAACCTAAAGGAGCTACCGGTGGATACAAATGATAATGATATTTGGCTTAAATAGAATAAACCAATTATGTTTAATTGGTTATTTATTTATTTACTAAACTCAAAATGCAACATATAGACCATTCTACGTTGGATACAAACAACAAGAACAAAGAGAACGAATCAGTATCGTTATTCAAGATACCGTCATAGCATTTTCCTGGTGCGACTGAGGGAAATAAGATAAATCCTCAGTCGGGATGGGCAGTCGCTGGGCGCGAAACCAAGACCTTTCGAATGCAAAATCAACGCTCTACCAACCGAATTATGCTGTTTGGTATAAAGAGAAAACAGAATTATTATTCAAGGAGCACTAAATATTAGTAAGAGGAATGCTTAAAATCAAATAGGAATCCATACAATGAAGTGACCTCAAAATGTATTTAAAAAAATAATAAATAAGTCGCAGGAAAAGACCTTGGCCCCACAACAATAAGATCATTAATATATCCCACCTTCTTGCGTCGGTTATAACAGTGCTCAGATTATCAATTCATGTTCAGAGATATTGTGTGTCTACTTTTTTTTCTTTCACATATATAAGATCGTGTGCGTGGTATAATCATCCCCCGCAATGCAAACAAGAGTTTTCGTAGTTGCTATACATCTGGAGTCTGCACAGGAGATATATGACAACAACGGAGGCTCCCTGGAGAGCTACTTTCAGCGCTCAGAGACCTTGTACCACTTCATTTGTGAACGATCTGACAACTGACATTACAATGAATTTCAGTGTCCTAAGCAACTGAAAAATATTAATATTGAAAAGTCTTCAAATATGGATTGGATCTATATACACAGGGCGGTTGCGAGCATCACCACCGCTTAAGGCACCGAACTGAGAAGAGCGCCCAAACAACCAGATTTTTAATTATATATTTTTAATTACCTTCTTTTGAAATGCATCTTTTCTTTCAAGAATGAAATAATTCACGAAAAGTTAGTATATAAGAAGCAAGTGACTCGTCTCGGAGGAATAGTTTGCAGCAGAGGTGTTGAACCTCGCGAAGTCCAACCCCGACCTCGTTTGACTTAGACCTCAAAACGTCAGGTCGAGGTTGAAATTCGAACGCGAGGTTGGGGTTGAGTGAGGTCGAGGGCGAAGTCCGATCGCGAGGTCGAGGTTGAGTGAGGTCGGGGTCCCATCGCGAGGTTGAGGTTGAAGTTCTATCGCGAGGTCGAGGTTGAGGTTGAAGTTGTATCGCGATGTTGAAGTTCTATCGCGAGATCGAGGTTGAGGTTGAGGTTGAAGTTCTATCGCGATGTCGAAGTTGAAGTTCTATTGCAAGGTCGAGGTTCAGGTTGAAGTTCTATCGCGAGGTGGAGGTTGAGTGAGGTCGAGGTCGAAGTCATGACCAGGTCGAGGTTGAAGTCCCGTCGCGAGGTTGGGGCTAAGCGAGGTCGGGTCCAAATGTACTCCTATGGTTTATAGTGTACCAGCGTGCTTGAAGCGCGTGCTGATCCAGTTACCCGGAAGGCAGGGCACCGCTTTTAATCGTTCGTTGTTATACACTATTGCGTTTGAACAATGATTCGTTGAGGGCGACAGAGTTTTACCCGTCAAGCACGAAAAGTTCGACCGAACAGTTCCTACCAGTAGTAATAAGAGATGAGAATTGTCTCATATCCCCGGAAAGAACAAAAACACCCCGAGGGGTGTGCAAATAACAACCGACTTAGTGCTATGATCTAGTCGTTAGTCAGTATTCATAACGGGGTTGCCGGTTCAAAAATTCAGTCTGGCAACTCCGGTCAAGGTCGGGTCATTCTGCACAGGTTTCGGACCGGATCAATCCGGTCACCTATGTTCGGGTTAGGGCGGGTCCCAAAAGTGATTAAGTTCAGCTCTGGTGTGAACTGTGAAAGCAGGCGAGGTTGGGATTCAGTTGTCGTATCTCTAAATCTGCCCCTGGGGTATACGTTTGTTATCTGATAAGGAAACGGTAGAAAAGGCTTCAGTTCCATACGAAAAGGCTTCCACACGAAAATGTATCATTAAAATCCATGTGATTTGGAAAGGGGTCCAAGTACACGGAGTTGGGTCTTTCTTCAGATCACAGTGCGAAAAAAATCATTTCATGGACTTGAGCCCTTTTCCGAATCACTTCTTCAATTGAACATGCCCTCTTAAATACATTTACAGAGAAGGATTGGTGTCAAAACGGACATCCGCTGTTAGTGACGATCAATACCACTAGGATCAGAGGTCCTAAATTATGTTGAAGTGACGTATAAGGATTACAAGTCCTATTTACAAAATAAGATACTTATTCTGATGTGAAATTTTGAATTTATTTGTCGACCGGACATTTCGTGTTAAACATAGAGGAACACGTTATCAGTAGAGCTGTGTAAAATTATATTCTACACCACTCGTTCCAACGTATTTTGCGAACACTTACTGTTCAATGACTATCAACAGTGTTTCCAAGACCTGTACAAATCTGATCAAAGCCTCATCTGGTGATTATTTTGAAGGTGATCCTTTCTCCCACCCTATCCCGGTCTGATTCTCAGATGCCTTAAAATAAATACAATTCAATCAAGAGACCATCTGGATTGTTTATGATCTACTAACATATAGGAAGTTTTGTCCAGCAGTTTTTACATTACAAACCGTTCATAACTCTGAGTCTTTATGAGTTTGAAAAGGTTGAGCGAAACTATGGGTCTGAAAAGGTTGAACGAAACCATGCGTCTCAAAAGGTTAAACGAGAACAGTAGAACGAGTAGAGATATTGTACCAGAAGAAGTTGTGTATTTATAGATACACCTACTGTAGGGAAGTATCCAGACATTTCACTTGGGGTTTCGCTATGGTAGAAACTGCATTATTTATTTTTAAATTTACGAACTGGAATGGTAATTACATCGTAAGCTTATAACTATTCTGAGGATAATGTGTTTCGGTAAGTAGTACTGTAACGACGTTCGGCTGATGAAACTGAGGAGGAAAAGTTGGAAAATCGCAGACAGGATAGCCGTTAGCAGGATGAAATGTGTATGCCCCTAAAGGTGAATTACTGCAGGTTCATAAAAAATTCTCAGATCGTGGGAACTGGTTCCGTATGACTCACTTGAAATGAATGACAAAACAATTGCCACAGGCTATTGAAGTCCTGTAATCCAATTTACGTGTCAAAATGGTAAGGAAGGTTCTCAGCGCACCCTTCATATGCTGGTTTGTGAACCCGCACTCTGCTTTGGGTTCCGTGGATCGGATCTAGAAGATTCAGTCCAGAAGAAGGTATATACATACTCGATTAGGACGTACAAACAACGAACAGTAAGTATATCGCTGATTGGCAAGAACTGTTCGAGCACTTTAGAGCGAGTCATTTCCGAGTTTTGTTTTGCTTAGGACAATAAAGAAGGCTGTATGCTGTACTCCAAATAGGAGTCTATACAGATGGAGGTGAAAGAGGAAGAAAGAGAATTGCAAAAGAAATAAGCAAAAAGGGGGCGAAGGAAAAGAAAGAAAGAAAGAGAGAGAGACGAAGAAGGTTTCAGAGTTGTGTTCGCACGTGGCGTTCCCTGCTGAGAACACAGCGCTGACAATGTTTCATCCAACGAGGAGGGAGATGCTGTCCAATGGTTCTCAGTGTTGCCAAACAATTTGGGATTTTATTACCATTTTAAATCGACCTTAGTAAAGAAGAATGATTCAGAGAAGTCAATGGCTGGTTCAGTGTCAGAACTATAACGCTGATTTTGTTTTGTGTTCACTGTAGAAATAAACAAGAGATTTCCCCCGAATTTTGTTTGGGAGATTTAAATCTTAAAGTTAGGAAACTGTACGTAGTTTCGCGAAGTATCTGTCGATGTTTAGCAGTTAAAATTTTTAAGTTTGAGGGGATTGCTCGACGATTTGGAGGGGGTGCCCCTCATTAGGGGGTCTGTAAATTCCTGGTGAACTTCATCATTACATATTCTTCCGCGTTTAAAAAGAAATCGTTCATTTTTCAGGTGAACTCACGTATGTTTAGTCAAAATATGTTTTGAGGGACTCAATTTAAGTTTAACCACCCGTTCTGATTTGTATACAGGCTTCAACGAGAGTCAAGTAGACAGAAACTTACTTCAGATTTGACGTATCAGCGACATCGATTTATCTTAATGTTTTTAGTTTTAGTGACGCTATACAAGCGTTCTTTATACCAGTATTATTGTAGTGTATGCACTTCTGTGAATTTAGACTCTTGCACTGAGATTTTTCGCCTTTACTTTTCGATACCCATAGCAGTGTGCGGCTGTGTGTAGGGGTCTGGCAGAATCCCAATCCATCGTGATTGAATGTACTATCACATTACAGCACAAGTACTCGAAGCTCATTTGGCATGACATCATAGTACTGCAATCAAAAGCTTCAAACGGTGGTACTCCAATTCCCTAACTTGCGGCGCTACTGTCTATTCTGCGCGTGTGTTACGCTGCCCTTGAAAAATTATGAGGTTTGAAGAATTCCAATCGGTCTTCTACAGTCTTTAGCAAAAGTAATTTAACCTTTCTGCTCTCTCTACACAAAAGTCTTACCTCACATATGGCATCCGAAAGGGCTACACCTTCTTAATACTTGTGAAAAAGACAGGACTGACGAAGTAACTTTGAGCTATCTCTCTACAATAGTTCAGGTGGTTGGTACTTAAGTGGACCAAGAGCATAGTTTGTTTGGAATTTTCGATAAAATTCAAAAGTTTCCGCTCTGTATAGAATTTGTCTGTGCCCAACAGATTTTGAGGACCCTATGTTTACACTAGTAGTTGTGGTTAGCTTAAATGTTGTCATTAACTTCAGCAATGACTAAACCTGCCATTGATAGCATGTCAGCTTGTCACATTTTATATTGTGTTGAACTTAATAAACAAGCCTGTTTAAACATTGTTGCTAATGGTTTATAACTAACCTAATTCCGGCTTGAGCTTTAGATGCCTAAAGGCCATAAATAAATAAAATAAAATTCAGTTCAAACTCGTTGGAAAAATCAGTTGCAGGAAAAAGCTTGTCAAACTTAAAATTTATTTGAATTTTTGTTTCGTTGCTCTTTGGCTGTCGTTTCAGTGCGATGAAGTCCCATCTCATGCTAGGACTGCTTCACCGTAAGCTATTCTCCGCCAGTTCTCCAACCTTTTACTCCTTGCAATCTGATGAACTAAGTATATATAGCAATTACAAAGCGAGCTAAGGCACTTGGTTCTTTGGCCTAGTGACGACAGCACGGACCGTGTGCTAGTGGTACTCAATTCGATTCCCACTCGGGACAACGTTTTTTATTATTTTTAAGAAGTGTGTTACGTTTGTTGTTCTGTCAAGGCTATTCCAGCCTTGATCATTGTAAGCTAGACTGCTTGATTCAGCTTTGTCTAAACCTTTTAAGCTTGACTTGCTAAGCTTGCATTAAGGTATCGCACTTATCAAATGAAGCCGGAAACAGCAACTCTTATTCGATTAAATATTCCTTGTTGACAGACTACTCTTTACAAATGTTTCAATCCTTGTTACTTCTGGTTTTACTCTTATAGTTTAACTGTACTATTACAGTCATTTACTTACATTTTTTTAGTTGTTTGCTTTTATTTTGACCTCTTTTTTTTTTCTTTGTAAAAAAATCGTAATTCAAGTGTTACAGTATATTAAAATGGACTTTTTTCTTTTTAATTCTTTGCAGGTGTCGGCTACAGACCCTGATTGTGGTGTGAACGCAATGGTGAATTATACAATAGGTGAAAGTTTTGGAAAATTTCGACACTTTGAAATTAAATCAGGCACCGGTGACATATGCATTGCTGGACAGCTGGATTTCGAGACGAGAAGCATGTACGAATTTCCTGTGATAGCAACTGATAGAGGTAAGAATTAGTTGATTTAAACTTTTTTTATTATTATTGGGAAGGGGGTAGTAAAATTAAGATAAAATATTCTTTAAATGGCATTTTTATGTGGTTAAGTAGCTAATATTCCCACTTGTTGGTGCGAAGACAAAAGAGAATTGGGTGCTGCATAGTCCCGCCTTGTGGATATGAGGACCGATAATGTATTTGGTAATTACCCAATCAATGCAAACCAGCTTATGTATTAGGAACATACATAGACGACTGTCTTCCGCTCAAGTGCGTAAAGATTTAACCATATGCATTTGAGAACACACCATGTGTTCGGTAGTTGTCTGATGAATGGTATTCAGACGTCAGTGCATGTATTGGGAGTATTAACGGCCATTTCCTTGGTCCAAAGGTATACTTGAGGACTTATAATGAATCTGGTAGCTGGACAGTCCGGGATTTTCATATTGTGTCTGGGCTATCAACCGGGGTTGAGAAAAATCGGGGGTTTTAGGTGATTTTAATAGATTATTGATTTTGGGCTCAGACTACCATAGTAATGAACAAAATACGTTAAGGGGCAACACTGCGAATGGCTGTAGAATACAGAAAAATAATTGTAACAATCATTTATACTTACAAATTGTACTATCTAATATTACTTTAAGGGCTTAATAGTACCAACAATGAAACATATTGGTATTGTTTTTCTCTGCTTTTTAAAAGACTGCATATTGCGGTGACCACTCATTTTTAACTAAATAACTCGTCCTAAAACCTGCAAGGTAACTGCTTTTTTTTTTATTAGTCTAGTTAAAGGAAATTTCCAGGCAGTTATAATTGCTTAACTTTCTCCAAGAATGTGTCAGAAAAGTTTTCACAGTGCGTGGAGGTCTGGGAAATAAGTCTTCGAGGTCCGAATGCGGACTAGAGTCCGCCGTTTGAAGACACCCTGCTTTAGGCTATTATACACTGTAAAGTGTTTTGTCTTTTAGGTGTCTTCAGTAGAAATTATTCTTAGCGGTGAGGAAAGAAGTTTTAAAAAAAATAATTAAAAAGGATTTTAAAAATAACACGCTTTTTTTAAGATGGACTAAAGTAATAATAAATTGAATTAATCTTATGAATCGGAAAATAAAAGCGTGGGTGCTCTTAGATATTATGATTTTATGATAAGGTAAGCAAAAGTACCCACACTTTATTTTCCCATTCATAAGATTAATTCAATTTATTATTACTTTAGTCCATCTTAAAACAGCGTGTTTTTTTTTTTAAATCCATATGGTTTCACAATTGATAATCAAGTGTTATTGCACGGGATATTAAACTCCCTGCGAGATAGGCAACCCAATTTTCACAAAATAGTTGCAGCGTTGCGTGCATTTAAGGATAATTTCGAATTAGTTTAATTAATTAAGTACAGTTAACTGGATTACTTTGTCGTATATTTAATGATTGAATATTGTATTGTCATCGAAAGCAAGCAAGTTTACAAAATTTCAAAGAAATCGGATGATGGGAAGTGAGTTGAAAATCAATTAGAAGATTTGTACCGAACAGACAGACAAGAAAGCGAGTTAATAAATACGTAAAAATCTGACAATTCTTTGTTCAAATGCTCTGGAAGCAGGAATGGTCTCGAAGTTTCGTCAGTACTTGTACTGGAAATTTTCATGCAGGCAGTTGCCCATTAATATCTCACTTGTCCCAGGAAGGTATCTAAGCAAAGTCTTTAAGAGGTCCTTGCTCCAACACCCCCATTTTTTACAGTTTTCAAAATATTTAACAAACTAAGAGTACTATCAATATATGTTCATAGCGCACTAGAACTTACAAATTACCATGAAATAGAATGGACAGCGATCTCGAAATCTTGTCGATTGATGGTGAGTGCTCAGACTTCCTCAGAATTAAATAAGCGTCATAATCTTTGAAAACGTATCACTCGTCAATGGACACGATCTCGAGATCGCTGTCCATTGCATTCCGTAAAAATGGGAGGGTTGGAGCGAGGAGTCCTCTTAACAGTGGACAAACAAATAGTTCATCAGTAAGTGTATACATTTTTTAGAAAGAAATCAGTCACACAAAATATTCAAATACAGATTACTTTATGTTACACAGAACTGGCAATTGTAAATTTTAATTAGGAATATAACAAGAAAGCACTTAATTAAAAGTCGTGATTATTATAATTATGTAATATCCTCTTTCTTGAGGCTTGAAATTAATTTTTTTTTGTGTGTGTGTCTCTCTGATAAAGTTAACTTGTAATTGAGGCGTTCGTTTCAAATTAACCGTGTTTTACAAAACTATGCAGTGACCTTCAGGAGGACCCACCTCTTCGATATATGTAAGTGCCTGAAGACAAAACGAAAGAGAGAGATGTTAATTTATGTACAAGGGAAGCATGTAAGTTACACCATGAAAAATCTTCGACTGCCTTTTTGACAACTTACTTTTGATACGAAAATGGAAGTTGGTGGCGGATGCAATAAGTAGGCAGTCCAACAACTAGTTAAAAACAGAAGTGCAGACGACGATACAGACAAAGAGAGAGAACAAGAAACAAAAAAAAAAAGGAAGAAGAGAAAAAGGAGAACGACTATCAATTGAAATTTTCTTCAGTTGCTCTTCATCTCTGCACTCCTTTGACATGCATTCCAATACTATCCACACAGCTTTTCGGTTGACAATGTACTTTGTTCTCAAATTCATCTAATTTATGTCCTTTCACACCTTAATTCCTCCTCGGTCCTCCTTGTAGTTGATTTCGTTTTGTTGAAACAAATAAATAAGAAAAGAAAAGAAATAAAGACAGAGAACTGGACCGAAAATGAAGACGTCAAAAAAAAAGTCTCCATCCTTTTGTCCAGCAAGAAACCCTACACACACACACACTGAGAGAGAGAGAGAGAAACGACCAGAGTCAAGTGTTAAGGACTATCAAAGATTCATTGAACCACTTTTAAGACTAAAGTGGTATTTCTTGCACTTGATATCAAAGAGTCTCATTCCTGACAAATGTAACCGATAATGGAGCAATTAATTTATTTGTGAAAAAAAAAAAAGTGTCTCATCGTATCGAAACGCATTACGAACAAATGTGTATATTTCTCTTTGATAAAAAGGTCTTCTTTTCACCACTCCACCCCATCAGTACGTTTTTACCTTGCTTTTTAAAAATATATTTTCCCCCCTTCAAATGTGCCGGTATTCCATTTTTTTTTCTTTGCAGCAGACGAAAAAAATAAACGGCGTGTGTTTCTTAATGTCTTCATCATTCTATTTCTCTCTGAATTCATGACGTCAGAACTTATCCACAAATACTAAAGAAAAGACTGGCTGACGTGAAATTTGTAATGTAATTTTTGGTTTTCGTGTCAACTCCAGAAAAGGAGCAATCCACGAATCAATGTGGTCTCTACCTTAGCTCTATCAGCTTGTAGACAAAAGATGTACACCTTATCCTTATAAGGAGGTATGAAGTATCCTGACCTTTCTATAGATAGGTGGTGGTGCTAGTGGCGTGTGTCCTGTTCTCTCTTTCTTGTAGGCAAAGCATCAGGATATAAAACTATCGTTTCTTATTTCGCCTACTCCAACTTCGTGAGAAGGACTTACGGTCATAACGCCCTGTTCCAAAACGCCCCACTGATAAAAGGGTTCGTGCCATAATGCTCACTTGCGAACAGGACGCATCAACCGAGCGGCCGTGGCTTAGTGGTAGAGCGTTGACTTAGCATTCGAGAGGTTGTGGGTTCAATCCCAGGGGACGACCCTACTGACTGAAGTTTATTCAGGGTTTTCTTCAGTCACACCAGGCAAATGCCGGCATGGTACCTTAAACTTAGGCCCTGATCGACACCTTTCCGTATCCTTTCCCCTCCTTTATCCCTGCCTGAGCCTTAGATGCCAAAAGGACACTTTAAAAAAATCAAATTCAAGTTACTGCATATCACCCAAGCGATTAAATTAAAGATCTGATTTACAACAATCTCTCCTCAAATTTGGCAGGCAAAATATTCTATAATCGCATTTACTGTCACGTAGCTGGAAAACATTTTATCACTCCACCATATTATTATATTAATACCCAATACAATGTTTCCAGCTATCACCTTTTCACTTCTTTCCTGTTAATTATTTGAAAATAATGGATGAATGAAAATGTGGATCGATTTTTTTAATTTCAATTTGTCAAACAATAACATGGCAGTGCCCATCGGTGCATTTTTTTAGTGTATTTTTAAACACTGGGAAAAAGAGGTATGATAGGGTATTTTAGAGAGCCATTTTCTATAAATTTAAATGTACTTGGCAACATTGTTGATAACTGACAGGTGATCATGAGACTGAAGGTGCATTAAAACATACTGAATACTACAAAAATATTAATCAAGTTGAATATTTTAAATAAATAAACATTTCAGTTGTTTTCATACCGTTGTACGTAAACATAATAAATTTTATAATTTAAATACTGGGACAGTGTTGCTAACCCATTTTGAAAAACATTCCCAACTGTCATTGTTGCCTACATATAGTTTTTTCATCCCGCACCAACGGGTGGGCAAAATAGCAAATCCCCAATAAAAGTTAATTTGGACTTACATTCGCTTCTTTTTCGGATATTTCGGCGGTGAGATTTGTTGGACGTATGTTATTCAATAAAAGCTGAGGAGAAAAGATCGTGCTTGTTCCACATGACCAAACACCAACACAAACATGTCTGTAGTTGAAAATTCTTCTCTAATAATACTTCTTACTAAACATAGCAACATAAATCAATTGACTTTCTTACTTGTGATGAATGGGTCTGGTCTGTCCCCTTCCAAGTGTTGTGACACTGAATCTAAATAGCCACCACAACTTGGCTGTAACGTTGCTGGTACACCAAGGTAATCTGTTAAAAGGTTGGGTCTCACAAATAAATTATTTTCTGCCATTTAATGATTTCAGATTGGATTTTCTTGTATAATTTTTTGAAGGATGGATAATGTTAGTGTTTTCTTTAATGGACACAGGGAGAGAAGGGAAGATTCGACTTAACTTTTCTAATTTCCTTATAATCTTTTTCTCTTCTAAAGCGTTGCTTAGAGTAGTTGTTCTTCTTTTTTTTTCTGTTGTTTTTTTTAAAAAATCATCGTATCTTTGTTCTTATCTTAAGGTTGTTGAGAGGAGACAGTATTTGTTAGGCTGTCTATAATTTATTGTCATATTTCGGCTGTTTATCACATTGGTAAGTTGATACACGAGTCTTCAATATAGCGTGGGCGAAGTTGCAACGGTGTGCAACAGTAACTTAACCCCTCCTTTCCGCAACATTGATCTCTTCGCGAAGTAAAACCACATTTAAAAAATAAGGCGTTTCAGCTCCAGGGAAGATGGCTCAGCAGAAGCGTTCTTGCCTTGTTCAAATCCCTGGATCGACCATCCTTCATACCTAAAGGCCATCAAGCTTTCAGTTGCTGTAAAGGACATAAATTTAATGTAATTTATTTATGGCCTTTAGGCACCTTAGGCTGGGATAAAGTGAGGGAGATCACGTTGGAAGGTAGTCGGCCAGGGTCTACGTAGTAGGTACCATCCCAGTATTTTGGCTGGTATGAGTATAAACCTGTCAGGATGGACGACCGCTGGGTTCGTTTTCAGGACCTTCCGGTTGCTAAGCCACACATAATGATTGTGAATGATGTGCTCAGAATTAGGTTTATAAACGGAAGGTTTCTCGATAGACTGGACCGATGGTAGCTTCCATTGACGTACATCGGATGGGGTTGATCCCCTAAAGATTACATCTACAGTTTAAGGTGAATCCCAAACCACTACTTTCAAAGTATCTCGAACGGGAATCCAAGCAAAGTTCCCTTGCTTACAAGGCGACGAATGGAACCACCTGACTAGCAGAAACACCCTAAATAAAAAAAATTTACATTCATGTCATCCTTGAAAATTTTATTAATTTGTAATGACCATAAAAAGTTTTGCATATGTTTAGCATGTTCAGTAAGGACGTGGGAAAAGCCTTGGCTTTGGTGCTGGTCCGTGCCATTTATTTCGTAATTCCTTTACAGGGTGTTTAGAAATTATGATCATTAATTGAAAGGTTTGAATTAATTTCGATAACATGATGCGTAGTTTCGGTATGTGTCTTAGTATCTTGGCCTCAACTTATCGCTGGCTAGAAGCTTAGCGGCCGATTGTAGAACTAGGGGTTAATTAATATCTACAAATAATGACGCAAATGATGTGTCGACATTACGAATCACCATCAAGGCTGTGGTCAATACTAGTATTTGAAGAAAGTTGATGTGAATGAAGTAACGCCGCATAGAACGGTTGTTGCATTTAAGATTTTTTTTTTTTTTTTTATTGTCAGAGAATTAGCCTTGCGGAGTGAATAAGTGTAGTTATCCCGTTTAAAGTGCGTTCTTCAACTCTTAAACTTCGCTCAGTCAACTTACGTTGTGATTTCCTAAGCCTTGCATCATTATTTATTGCGATATTATGTCATTTGTGACGATACGATAAGACCTTTCTGGCAAAAATAAAGATTACCTTACGCTTAGGTTCATTTGCTTTGACTTAGTAAATAACTAGTTAGCTAAAGAGTTGGCCGAAACAGACTAACATCATCAAAACAACTAAACTCTGACAATATGTACGAAATCAGTTAATAATTAACGAATAGTTTCTGTTATGTTAGATTCCTTTATTTTCAACTTAAGCATTGCATATCGGTACACATATTCGGTTAGTTTCCATATTAGGTTAGTTTCGTTCAGTTCATTTATTAACAACACTACAGGATAGGTTCTAGCTTACGTTTCAGGTTATAAACTATACAAATAATCACGCAAATTAACTATCATACCATGCAGTAGAGTTTAATATCATTTCTCAGTTCATGAAAATCACACAATCAGTAATTAAGTTTCCAAATGCATGCTAGTTCCCGATAACCATATAGTAAACACAATCAGTGTGCGAATTCAGTTTTTAGTCAGGGGGATAAAATATAACGCACGGACAGAGAGAGATAAAGAAAGAAACCATCCCGTTGGTCTAGTGGTTAGCGTTGCTGACTACGGATGAGTGATCTCCCTTCGGGGAGAGGCCTCATCCAGTAGTGGATTGAATATGGCTGTTATTTATGTATTATTATATATATACATAGAGAGAGGGGCGAGACCATTTTCCAATAGGGAGTTACTAAATCAAACCGGTCGTACTAGATCATTCACACATTAAGCTACTTCATAAACATGACGAAAGAAATGGCTTCCAAGTAGGCTTCTTAGCTGCTAGTAGAATTTCATTATACCTTCGTCACTTCCATGAAAATAGTTTCAACTTCTGCCAAATCAAAATGTTTCAGTTTTCTATCTAATCTTGATCGAAACATCTTCTAGGGGGGAGAAATTTATCACTGGCAGGAACGAAAAATAAATTTGTCCGGGTGGGAAACTTATTTGCCAGGGGTGGGGAAATCCCGGGCATCACCCTCGCTAATTCGCACACTGAACACAATAATGCTTCCCTTCAATGTTAACATTGTTAAGCGTGTTCATCAAATATTAAACATTTCATCACATCTCATATTAATCATTAAACCAGTTTAGCTTTAAGAGATCCTCTTCTACGATATCGATCATAAAGATCCATTAATAATATCCATGAAAGTATACCTTGTCTAGGAAGTATTCACTAAAATATCCTACTTTTCTTTTCCATCTTTGCCTTAAAAATTAGGGATACAGTCCAGTCAGCTAATTGATTTGAAATATTCTTCTTCTATAACCAGATTCATAAAATATATAGGGAGTCTCATAGTTCCAGTTCATGACGTCATCAACCATAGATATGTATATGCCAAGCAACTTTCTATTTCTAACACTTTGTGTGCCTATAGGATTTCGGATTTTGGATCATATTCGGATTTTGGGCGGCCATTTTCAATCCAAGATGGTGACTTTTTCAACATATTGTAATATTTACCGAAACTACTCGTGATGATACACCTTTATGACAAATTTTGTCTCTCTAGCTGGAACGGTGTGGAAAATTGATTTTTTGGGTCCGCCATTTTGGCTCTAAGATGGCGTCTTTTGAAACATTGTGTAATATTTTTTTAACCTACTAGTGATCATGTACGTTCATATCTAATGTGGTGTTTCTAGCTCCAGCGGTTTAGGCTCTGTAGTCTATACAACAAAAGGTTTGGCGGCCATTTCGGATCCAAGATGGCGAATTTTTCAACAGGTTGTAATATTTTCCTAAACTACTCGTGATAATACATAATTATTAGTGCCAGATTTCGTAGCTCTAGCTCAAACGGTGTGGAAAGTGGATTTTTGGGTCCGCTATTTTGAAACGATTGAATAACAAACAGGGGCAACTTCGGGCAGAATTTTTCTGTTTTATATTGACGAACATTTGACTCTAACTTAGAATAAGTCTGACAGCGGAACAAGACGGAACAACATAACTTTCTCATAATAACATATCGTATTTTAACGCTTTCAGTTACTAAAAATCAATAACAATTATAGTTTCACTAATAATTTATATTTGATAAATTATTATGTCGTAACTTTTTTATATATATTCTACGTACTTTCAGACGTTGATTCCATGATTATGATTTGCTTGAATCTAAAGTTTTTATACAACTTTCAACATGTGCGTCGTTTATTGCCTCAGTAACACACTCGATGCCAATCGAACGAAGGTAGCTTTGCGACTCCTATTCTGGGACAGGTAAAAGGAAATAAACATTTTCATAAGTAATTTCTGACCATTACAGACGTACTGTAACCAACCCAACATGAAAAAATCCGTAACTAGTTACTCTTTTTTGAACTTTCGGCCAGATTTTTTTGGAATTGGCCGCACTGTGCGTCAGATTTAGTACTTTGGTTTAGTAAATCAATATTCCTGTTTTTTTATTTACTTTTTTACTTATTTAAAAAAAAATGCAATTAGTTGCATGGAAATTTACTGTAACTTGGCTGATGAAACCAGACATGATTCAATTTTCAGCTATATAAAAATGCTGGGAATCGAATAAAAGGTGAAAAAGGAAGCCTCAAGCGGGATAAACACGGCTCATTGAATCAACAGTCCAACGTCTTGTCGACTGGACCGAACTGCCAGTCGTAAGTGAAAGAAAAAAAAACGAAACAAGGATGCTTTGTCCAAACTCCGAGGATATAAATTAAGGTACTCTACTATCACAATTTACGCCACTGTTTGATTTGTCCATTAGTGATCGGAATCCTCATTGCTTGAGAATATTTTCCATTTCTGCGAAAGTAAGTTATCAAGATGGCGGCAGTGAGCCATAGATGCCTAAATGTCATAAATAAATTCAAATACCTGGCCAGCATTGGGCATGGTGGTTACGATAATAAGATAAGAAACCGTTTTCTGCATCTGCGCTAATCACACTGGAACTGAAAGCAGATAACTTCGAATAAAGTAAAATAAATTTATGTTTGCTTTTTCAGGTTTACTGCAGATGACTGCAAATAGCGACATTTTTCTGAAACATTTTGGGACATAACAAGGAACTTTCATAATATTTTTTAAGTGAAAGAGAGAGAGATAATTTTGAATCACGTGTCTGTTTCATTTGAATTTTAATTTATTTCTGGGCTTTTGGCTCAGGCCGGATAGAGCGTGGAGGAATGTTGCCAGGTAGTCGGTCAAGGCCTAGTTTGTAGGTACCATCCTGGCATTTATCTGGCGTGTTGAAGAAAATCTCAGTCAGGATAGGTGACCGTTGGAATCGTTCCCAGAACCTCCCTATTGCTAAACCAACATTCTACCAACTGAGCTGACTGCTCGGTATCTGTTTCATTAGTAAGTTGTAATCACTAGTAACGTTAGTTGGTTTCTGGATGAAGTAGCATAATGCGAGTGTTTCATGCGTACCGTCGTGGTTTGGTGCTTACGATCGCTTATCCTGATCGAGGTTTTAGAGGGGTTTCCTGAATTCCACCAGGCGAATGCCGAGATGGTACTTGGAATATACCTCTGGCCAATACCTTCTATCAACACATTGTTTCTCCAACGGATATAGAGTTAGAGATGGTAGTCTGTAGTCTTAAGACAGTGCGTTGCCATATGTGTAGAGTTCCTTTTTAATACTTGTAAAGTTTTACGAATTACTATAAAATGTGTGGATATTTTCTGGAAATAAGACTCAGGTCTTATACTTCTAAATTATATAATTTGTCTATAGTTGGTAATGTTCAGACCATTCTCTCCGGTTTGGTTCGCATATATTTGAAACATTGTAGGACGACGTAAGATAGTATTATACTTTAGGATAATGGACAGGATATTAATTTTAGTTATTAACTAATGAACCTATGACGTCATAATATTACTGACAATAAAATTTGCTTGCTAAACGCAATTTCTTTATAACACTTATCCTGTTATAACTATCATAAAGCACTGTATCTACTATCTTGGTTACTTTCCAAAATTATATTGCTTTCTGTCTTTCCAGAGGTTTTAAAAAAGCGAAGACGAACCTGAGAAGGAAAGTTCGAATTACAATCAAAACATTGTCCTGACTTCAAACACAGCGGATTGCCACTCTGAGCTATGTTTTTCAAAGGATTTTCCTGTCACATTAGGTTTACGTCGGGATGGTACCTTTAAATTAGGCAAAGGCTAGTTTCTTTTCCACATTCCCTTTCCGTAACATATCCTGACCCGAGTCAAAGATGTCTAAAGACCGCAAATTCAATTCTACTTTAAACTGTATATCTCGTCGTCTCCATTTGATGGAAGGTAATAGCAAATCACCATCAGATCAACTTGCGCAGGGACGTTTGGGACATACACCTGCGTATAAAGGCAAAACTAGCAATCGTTGTCAATAGAAACTTACTCCGAAAGTTAGTATAGACAACCTGACAAACCTTTCATAGCCACCTATGTTAGCAAATAACCAATATATTGTGTACATTTCTGTTTGAAAACCATTATAAATATGTGTTAACTACTTTGGTGAGAATACTTGTATAGTTCTGATTCGTTTCCTTTCTTTCTTTTTCAGGAGGCTTGAGCACAACAGCAATGGTGAAAATTCAGCTAACAGATGTGAATGACAACAGACCAACTTTCTATCCTCGCGAGTACAACGTCAGTCTTCGCGAGGAAGAAAATCTAAGTTCCCCAGTAGTAGTTGTGGTTGCGACAGATCGCGATTCCGGGAAATTCGGGTCCGTATCGTATCACGTGGTGTCCGGAAACGATCATGGACTATTTCGTGTGGATCAAAGATCTGGTGAAATTTTTGTAACACGACCACTGTCCAAATCCACACCGATGCACCATTTGAACATCTCGGCCGTCGATGGTGCTGGATTGAAATCCCTTGTGGATGCAGAGATATTTATTAGTGTGATTGACTCTAGTCAGCAGCCGCCGATTTTCGAGCGACCACGATACAATCTCGGAGTGAAGGAGGATGTTCATAAGAATACAGTGGTTGGATCTGTACGAGCAACAAGCAGTACTACTGGTAAGTAAATTATTTCGTACTTTTTCTAGTTGTATATAGATTTGTCAGAAATGATTCCTTCTCTAGTAATTAAAGCAATTCAATAAGACAGGGCTCTAATATAGAAAAATAGAGCATCTGACATCTCATACAGATAATGTCCCCTGCATAATTGTGGTGTGTACTTCATACTAACGCGTTGATTGAAAGAAAAACTACAAAAATGCGCCGGGTATTAAATCAGAATAAGTTTTTTTTCTAGCGAAAAATGATACTTGTGCAACATTTATCATTGACAGATTTTATCTGCATGTATTGGAAACGATAATTGCACTCCTGTTGGTTTACAGATCACTTCTTTGGCTATGTTTACAAATGATAAGTCAGGGGGAAAACCTGATGTCACAATTCTCTCCCCCCCCCCTTTTTTTTTTACCCAGGAGAGTAAATTCAAAGTTTCAGGACTCTCAATATTTAAATTTTTCATTTTCATTTAAAATTTTAAATATAATAAGGACAAGCATTATTATTTAAGTTGTATAGGTTTTATTAGAGAAACATAAAATTACACTCAATTCTTGTCATGAATACAAATTTTACAGATGAAGAATCTGATAAGTTCGTAACATATTGCGTGAGATTTATAATAGTTTTATGTTTTTATAGAATACAAGCACTTGTCATCTTTTTATAGTTTTTTTACAATTACACATTCTTCTTTATCTTCTCTTGCTTTCAGTTCATTTAACTTATTATAATGACATTTCTCTCCTTTCCTTCATTTACAATATGAAAATATTTATTTTTATACTTGCATGGATCTCCTGCAGTGATTCCGTCAGACCCACTCTGTGGAGTATCACCCCCTCATCCTAGCAAGTACCCTTCTAACTTAAAAACTTTTACCGTCAAAAACTGATAGAAACCGTGCAAAAAAACTCCACTTACACCTTCCTAATTTTGGATCTACACTCCCCGAACCAAAAGTCCTGGCAGGATCCCTGGTCTCCTCTTTCATGTGATCGCAGTCTTGAACGTTTCGTAGCATCACTAACCAATACGACCAAACTTCTTCCTCTTTTTGGTAAGTTTGTTTATGGACTGACTTTCTTCATAAACAGGAGAGCCATAGACTTGTAAGATTTTCCCTTGTATGTGTTTTTAAGATAAATTGAAATATCTCTGGACTTGTCCAGTTCAGTGAAGCCGTGTAAAACTATTAAGTGGCAAAAAATAAGAAAATCTGTAATTTTTGATTTATTCAGTTTTTCCCCTGGACTCTTGAAGTGCACTTTTATAGCGATAAGAATTTCTACTATATCAAAGCACATTTTACAAAGCCAAATGAGTCATTTTAATTTCTTTGCTCTGATTTCTTGATTTCAATAAATGTTTTACAAGTAGCCTTATAATGCTTCTGCCAAACTTAGGCAAAATAGAGCCGCTATTCCAGTTAGTAACTATAAATAAAAATGTCTTTAAACTCGTGAGCCCAAGTCTACGGTCTCTTAGTCGCGTGATGCTGTTTCAGTATTTAGCGTATTTCAATACTTTGTAACATGTATTGTTATTTAACAAACAAACGTTTACTAGATAATATCTACTCTTGAACTTGAAATATATATGCTTTTCCTGTAACTTTTCTGTCTAGTCACACACACATACATACACAGAGAGAGAGAGAGAGAGAGAGAGAGAGAGAGAGAGAGAGAGAGACCCAATTGAAAATGACTGGAGTCTGAACTTCTTCTGCATATTAAGTAAACGGAGCGTGGGTGTTTGATGTATGACCACCGCTCGCTTAGGGCGGCAGAAACACAGAATAGATTACGTCACTCTTTTTTGAATATACAAGTTTTTGGTGACGACAAGGGCGACATCTGAGAGATGTGACATTGAAAGAGAATCAACGTTGAAAGAGGGGAAGGGGGAGGCAAGTGAGACGGGGGAATTCAGGATGGGAAGACATTCTTCTGTTCCAGAACTCCTTTTTTTTTTTTTTTTTAAATTAGGGCCTGTACGACTATTTATACGTGAGGGTGCCTATAGCGACAAAAACTTGGGGGACAGTTTTTTTTTTTAATGTGCTAAAATTATATTTCTGGAGCAAGAGTTAAAAAAATAGGGACTGCTCTTGTACGGTGTATTTTTTTTTTTTTTTGCGTTGACGTCGACATTGCCAACAGATAAAACGAAAATTTAGTATCGTTCATTTTTCTCAGTAAGCTGTAATTGCAAATGTTAGTTCCTTCGACCATGATCGACGTATATCGATAGTGTTTTCACAAACGTAAGCTAAAGATACTCAACAAGTGTCAACAAATCCTACGGATTAGGATGTCATCAATTGCCAGAGGGAGGTACACTCAGTGCCAAAGGTTTGTACCCAGTTGTGAAATTTCCTCTCCGAATAATGGATGGAATGCATTGACCAATTAGAGAACGGTTTCCTGTAACGTAAAGAGAATTTGGTTTTCTGTAAATTACTAAAAACTGAAATTAAATTGGTCAATCCATTCGAAAGTTATTTGGAGATGTTTTACGACTGGGTACAAAAATTTGGCGCTCACTGTACATTGTACATACAAGCTACATACCGGAAAGTTCCCGTAGTAGTAAAGTTTAATATGATTTAGCATGACTTCATACTATACCGTTGACTGCAACCAAAAGCTTCAATCAGAGGTTCACCATTCCACCAACTCGCAATGCCACTGTTGCGGGTCCGCTCTGCACGTGTACTGTAACTGTGTCCTTGAAAAACTCCTCATGCGTTTTGAAAATTTCAGTCCACTTTCATACTGTCGTTAACAAAAACAATTGAATTAATATTTTAATAACTATTTCTGCTTTCAAATATTCACGAAAAGTAAGAGATTTTGTAAAGCTATTTAAGATTTTCTATATTATGCTTTGTAACTTTTATTTCTTGCACAGGGCAGTAAAGCGAATTCATATGGCTTATCAGTCTGTATACTTTCTCTCAACTAGTCTCTCGTCACATTTGGCGCAGAAGGGTTGAGTTACATATGGTGCCCGAACAGGATTGAATCACATATGGCGCCGTAAAAGACTAGTATTTTTTTTATAAAACTTTGTTGCTAACGCAAAAGGAAAGACGGTTAAGAGAAAATCTGTGATTGGCTATATGTAATCCAATCAATTAATCGTGAAATTTCCTTCTAGCAGCTCTCCGCTCTCCATTAATGTTGTTGTAGTTCTTCCACTAGATGGCACCATTGCCGACTGAAACCAACATAATTTACTTAGGAATTCTAATAGAGCGCTAACTTTCCTGTCTGGATATAGGTTGTCTGTGGTACAGTCAGCGACAAAAATACTTTTGTGTTCTGTAACTTGCAGACAATTGCGGTACGTTTTTTTTGCAATTTCCCCAGTAGCACACAAACGTTGAGAAATTGTGGATTCAATGTTAGTACCGCTACGTAATTTTAACGTTGTATATGTACGTAAATGTACGCCTGTTCAATGGTTTATTCGACTTTTAGAATCAAATCAACGTAGTTTTCAACGTCAAGAAGTAGAGTAATTTGGAAACGTTTTTTAAACGTTGTATTTGGCCCACCTGTTCAACAGCTCAAAACCACCTTTTTCATTTGACCAAAAGAAAGCACTGAACTTCATGGCGGAGAGTTACTCACCACAGTTTTCGGTCTTCATCCATTTCTTTCACGTTGATATATTGATTTTGTTTGTAAATTTTCCATCTGTTTGCAGTAGGGTTCGGAGCTGGAACTTTCTGTATTCGTCTCGTTTGTAGTTCGTTACTCTCATCACTTATTCACGGAACCATTTATCTAATAACTACTATTTTTACTACTCCTTTTATGTTACGAAGACTCTATCGGAAGTAAAATACGACTTGTTCGACGTGGAAAGTATTCAAATCAGAATTTGACGCTAGAGTAATCGGTTATCCTAGCCGTAAACTAGAGTGCATCGCGTATACATAAAAAGAGCGAAACTATTCAGCCCTGCGGGCTCCGCCCAAACTAGCGGCCGCTCATACGCTTTCGGCGTTCCTGCATACAAAACCCCATCTTGCACCCCGGATTTTACGCGCTGTTGCTCGTAAAATATCAATCCAGTGGAAATTTGTGGGTTTATAATGTCATTGAGTTGGGGGTAGGTTAGATTAGGCTAGTGAACTTCAGAGAAAATCTTCGTATATTTTTAAAAAAGAGAAAGAAACAATTGAAGACAAAATCACTCCGCCGGAAATCACACTCGGATTAGCTGTCGGATGCGTTAACCACGACGCTACAGCACCAACTTGCTAGCAGTGGCTTGTCAAGTGTTCTTTATGCAGTACTGCCTGACGAGACCCCCATGATTGAAAACACATGTCAAAACTGATGACTACTTGCGCCTTATACTTCACACATTGAATTACTCCTGTGTATACAACGTGACCCTAACCCCGAAAGTAACGTGATCCTAACCCCAGCTTTTGCAATGTAGCCAAATATCTGCTGGGACTGGATTGGAAAGAAAAATCAACAATCTAACACAAGATACAATGAGCTGTAACACAAGATACAATCAGCAATCCTAATGTCGAATTCCAGCCTACTCAAGAGTGACCATTCAAGCCACGTTTCCGGGGAGTTTCCCAGGATTAAGGTTAATGTAAAGCCAAGATCTCCAACAAAAGATGACAGCACATCTCGGTAAATATCTATAATGTATTTTTATCGTTGCACGAAATGCAATGCTGTTCCTACAAATTCAAACCTAGAGAGTTCAAACTTTCAGGGAAGAAAGTTCATAACAAATTCGAGTTCTATCCGTACCGATTGGTTTATTTTCTTTCTTGTTCATTGTTGAAATCGCTTCATTATTGTTATGGATATCTAAACGTATAACAATTAAGCTCTTTCAACAATGAACAAAAAAATAAAATAAAAACCGGCACGGGTAGAAAGAATTCTTGAATTGGTTATGAACTTTCTTCCCTGAAAGTTTGAACTTTCTAGACTTGAATTTGTAGGAGCAGCAATGAAATTAATTTCGTGCAACGATAAAAATACATTATAGACATTTACGGAGATAGTGCTGCCATCTTTTGTTGGAGATCTTGGCTTTACATTAACCTTAAGGCATTGATCTCCGGCTTTTTGTCTCCCCGATTTGAAGAATAAGAATAATGGCTTCGACAAAAAATATAGTTTTTATTAGAAAGAGACATTCGAAAACGACTTGTATCTAGGGATACCAGATGTATTCTTTTCAGGAGTCCTAATT
Organism: Lepisma saccharinum; assembly: GCA_022664845.1. Classification (NCBI taxonomy): domain Eukaryota; kingdom Metazoa; phylum Arthropoda; class Insecta; order Zygentoma; family Lepismatidae; genus Lepisma; species Lepisma saccharinum. Next base: position 48,250 of record JAGDQP010005975.1, read on the forward strand.
TTGTATTCTCTACTTTTTGCTAAATTTTTGCACTGTACTTTATTTGTTATTTCTCTTTTCTAAAATCATATTAGGAATTTTCTGACTGACGTGAGATACACGCTCATTTCTAAACTTTAAATTCAAGAAGTATGGATAAAAAGTATTAAGAATAGATTATTTTTTCATTTAGGGACGGGGGAGCCAAATTTACAGTTGCTTCAAGGAAGAAGTGGAATTATCACGATTCTTCCCGGAATCAGTAGGAATTAAAAAAAAATATGGTCACCTAACCTATACAGATAAATTTTACTTCAGAGAAAATCTTCGTAACATCAGCGAGCCTGAATGGTGTTTTTCAGGATTTTCCCAACGTTAATATCGGGATGGTAGCTAGAATATAAACCCTGGTACATATCTTCATCACTCCTTCCACAACCCAAAGTTTAAGGAAATCCAATCTTCTGCCGAGCACATTGTTGATATTCCGTTCCTCCAAGCGATAATTTTAACTCAGTGTCTAGATCATTTATAGTTGTGTAAGTTGGCAATACTTATTCACCAAAAATGTTAAGCTTTTAAATTCTTTGAGTGTCTGCCTCTCTTCATGCGATAAACTGCTAAAAGTCATTTGCTTTACATCTTGGAACATTGTCTCTTGTTTTACATGTGAGTGTAAAAGATCCGAGATGCATTTAATCTTGTTGCAGCGGCCATTAAAAACGTTTTTAGTTACTTCAAAGGTGTCAAGAGAAGTGAGTTGCATCCATGAAACTAAACACAAACTGTTGTCTACGATGCAAGTGTGAATAAACATTAACTTGCATTTTATTTTGTGCTCCAGTTTTGTATGTATGTGGGGTGGCACCCAATGGAAGAATTATATTGCTGCTCATGCGCGCGAACTTTTATACCCTGTATTGTTTTCTCTCTCTCTCTCTCTCTCTCTACATTTTTTCTTGTAGTCCTCTACTTAAATGAAATGGAAAATCAACTGTAGCAGCGCAATTGGAAGAAGGATGGATGAAACGCTTGAATCCATTCCATTTATATCTTATCAGTTGACGATAGTTTTATGGCTTGATTCAGACTCTGAGTTCTCATTGTATCAATTTTAAAACAACGTTTTGTAAGACATGTTGTTTTAAAAAGAGAAAGAGAGCGTGTGTGAAGTTTGGTGGTGGTGAATCTTAGAAGCTTTAAGTAGCTTTGGCTTTTTTGGAATTTGCAGATTTAATTATTTTCTGATATTTTTAAGAGAGAAGTGTTAGTTTAACGCATAGAGTGGGACTGTATAGTCGAGACAGTGCTAATTTGCACTAATTGCTTTGTTAATTAGACAGGGTGTCAACCACCCTGGAAAACCTGGATCACTCAGGGAATTTTATAAATCTGGAAAACTCAGGGAACTGTATGAGGTGGACCTGTCCACTGCCCCGGCAAGGCGGAGGTCGTGGGTTCGATTTCCACTGCTTTTTCCAATGTGTTAAAATCCTCTCTTTTAAAGAAATTATCTTTATTTTTTCACTTATGGAATACCAATACTGTTCAAGATGCTTGGACTGGGTGCGGTGATGGGATTTAAATATGTTCCACTATAGTAAGAACTCAGGGAATTTGAAAAAAAAAAAAATCAATGGAAAACGAAGGGAATTTCAAGTCACAAAATGAGTAGACTGTTGTACTTTTCGTAATCCAGGAAGGCTCTTAGACACAATGATTTTTTTAAAAAAGAAAACGCAAGATAATAAGAAATTAGCACAGCAATTTATTAATAATGTATCTACAATCGCCTGGCGGCCCCGGTGTGTGATTTTTAACGGTCGCTGCGTTGTAGTTAAGTGATGTTGGGTTTGATACCGGATAGGGGTGCAGAAATGGTTCGGAACCCAAGTTTATCCTGCAGGTTCATGAAGACATCATCCGAGGAAAGCCAGTGGGTACCATTGGTTCACCTTGGCAAGAGACCTTCGGTTCATGTTGGACTACCCAAAGTCATTTTTCCTCCGGGTTCGATTATTTGAAAGTATACTTTTTATAACGTTTATCCTCTGATTGTAGCACATTGTTGCCGCCCCTAAGATTTTGGCGCCCTAGGCGTCCGCTTAGTTCGCCTATAAATGGCCGATTCTGTTTGATAATACAGACAAAGAGATATTAACGGTAGGTAGAGCAGTATTACTTGATTTCTGTGAGAGCAATGAAGGCCGTGAGGGCGAAAAGATGTCCAACAATTGGCAAATCTTACAAAGAATAGTTGCTGCGAAAAGACATCCCACAGAGTCATAATCAAAATGCATTGCTTCCCTGCAACCTGGAAGACCAATTATAACAAAAGAAAAGAGGTAATTAATAAGAATCTTTAGCCATAGGCATGTGACGAGAAAGGTGGTTCCCTCACTCTGAAACAAGAGGCGGGTCCAAGCAATGAGGGAATTGCATCGAAAGCCATTCACCTTATTCCACCAACACATCACCATAAGCGCATTCTTTTTTAAACACAGTTACTGCAACCAATGGGGGAAAAGATACGAACTCGGATATTACGACTGATGGTTCTCACTTGCGTTGCCACATTTCATTTTTCTTTTTCTGCTGTGTTGTCGGTTTTTCACACAATTACGTTAACAAATGCATTTCTTGTGTGTAAGGAAAAGGTTGCAATCTAAAAGCAAAGAGTATTTCGCTTACATTTTTTAAAAGGTATCTTTTTTTCCTTGCATTCTCAATTTGAATTTTATTTATGACCTTTAGGCATCTAAGGCTCAGGTAAGGATGCTGGAAGGTGTCAGCCAGGGCGAAAGTTGAAGATTCCATCCCGGCATTTTCCTAGTATGACGAAGGGAAAACCTCAATCAGCATTGTCGGCCGCTGGGATTGAGTCCACGACTTCTTGAATGCTACACCAAAGCTCTACCACTGAGCTACGGTGGCTCGGTTCATGCACCCTCAAATAGTTCTTGTATGGGGAAGGGGCGTAACTACTATGGCGCAAACCCCCGCAATACGGGTGCCCTTCACCCTAGCCTCTCAATGGGCCGAATGGACCTCCGGACTTGCTTATTCTCTTGCGCGGGAGGGGGACATAAAATGTAGTTACGCCTCTGGTATGGGGTGTACGTTGCCAATTTTTAACAATTCTAAACTGTGGCTCTTAAGCTTGGACTACAGATCTCTAGGGTGTCCTTAAGCAAGTCCCAGACCAATACAGAGGAAGATTCCATATTAATAGCAATTGTATTATTTTTATTAATGAACATCCATTCGCATGCTTAACCAGAGCAAGCCATACACAGATAACATAAACTCACTGTCAGATGCACTTCAATCTGTATTTCATTAAAACATTACAGTAGAACTCGGTTATAACGACATCGAAGGGACCTGAAAAATAGTGTCGTCGTCGTAACCGAGTTTTATGCTATCAGTCGAGTAAGATGGAAAATGATGCAGAACAAACTTAATTAGGCCTAGTTTAGATTGTTTTCACTTGAAAACCTGGCATTAACAGTGCGAAGTCGATACACAACATAAAGTACAATACTTTATTAAAGTTCAGCCGTGTAAGATGATATAACGTAAAAGTTCACGGAACAGTAACATTAATCTATAAAGTCAAGACAAAAAATAAGTTTTTCATCTTTCGTTCTCAATTTCGCGTATAGCTTCAGCTGTTTCTTCCCAAGTTAAATAAAGCTTTTCTTTTTTCTAGCTATGCTGAAACTTTAAACTACTGATCATCCGAGGGTGACAATGGTGTGTGAAGCTTTCCTGTAATAGTTTCCGAATGTCAGTGACAGAAGGTGGAGGATAAAGAAACTCTGGACACAGCCTCCAGTTCTCAAGGTCAAGCAGCAGTTGATTTGAAAAGCACTATTCCCTATCTTTAGCCTGCCGCGCCCCTCTCTCCCCCTCATCGAGGTACTCATAGTGAAACCTAACAGTGCTGTTTAAAAATACGAAGGAATGGTCTATAAAGGAGAGAGAAGGGGGAGAAGGAAAGTTTAATTCTTTCATTTAAAGTTTTGCAATATGATTTTCCTTTCTTCCGCAGCTGAACAGTGGGTCGCGGAAATGATTTATGACTGAATTGATTTGTCCTTTAGATCAGGAATCTCGAGAAAAATAGCCCCGAAGAGTCGAGACAAACAGGTTCTTGGAAAACCGTACTCTAAACGGAGGTTTAAAATGACGTTATATGCGAGATTGACGCATTTATGTTTGTCGCTTTAAGCGAGGTTAAAAAAAAAACATTCCTTATGAGGGATATGTTGGTACTACAGGAAACATGAGCTATAGGCGAGGTGTCACTATACCCTGTATACCTTTGTCGTTATCAATGAGTTACACTGTAATTCAGCATCATAGTTTCCCTCCATATTTAAACAAAACCAAGGTCACTCCTAAAACAATTTTTCAGCTGTTTTCAAGTCAAATTGCCTTTCCTTAACACTTCGATTCAAATATTAATATTTCATCTTTACAACTTTATGCCTCCTTCTTGGCAAAATCACTTTAACACTTAATCCACAGTGATTGACTCGGTTCCGGTTCAAATCCAGGAAAGTCGTAATAAATTTTACCTAAATATAACTTGACAGCTTCTGTTCCAGTTTACAATTCAAACGTTACCAAATTTGGTCTAATTTCCTCCGAATATCCATCTCAATGCGATTATGTGTATATATCTCTTCCCGGTATACTTCCAAGTTCTTAACACATTTATCAGCAGAATTACCATAATTCATTACAGTTCTTAATTCATAACGTGTTTTTAGTCCATTTAAGTATTTTAAATCACATATGCCTTTCTCTTCTCTCTACCGGATTAGGTTACTTTCCCGGAATTTAGTAGCCTTCAGCCTTCCGGAACTTCGCTTGGTTAAGTTTTACTTTATCTACACCAAAGGACACCACCCTATTCACCAATATTATACGGTCAACATCAGTTGTTCTTAAAAAATAATTACCACTGTTACTTCCATACGCACAAACCGACATGTAACTATCCACAAAATAGTATGATAACCCCACGAAAATAATTAATTCGGAAAATACGGACTCCAGTCCATTCGGATATGGTGACATGCGGAGGAATACTAATGGCATAGCGAACATTCCTCATATCCTATTGTAATTTCATTTGCTCAATTCCGTCTTAAATTAGTGACCATTGGAACGTGGAGGTTAGTTAAGGTTAGGTGTGGTCATGCATCTTTACATTTTTTACTCTCGGAGCCGGTCAATTAGCGCGTGAAAGAAAATGACACACATCTCTACCTATGGCGGATGCATATATAGTCCCACGTATATCTACGTATTTCACCCTGATAACACTGAATTCTGACTCTAAAAGTTACTTTAATTTGCGTTTCAATACTCCTACACACTTTGGTAACATAACCTTTCCCCTATAAATTTTACTTCCTTTGGTGTAGGTAAAGTAAAACGAACCCCTTCGCTTTTCCATTAATACCCTATATTAAAAAACAAGCACACTTAATACAATTAAAAATAGAATTAGCAGTTAATGACAAACAAAACGATGCACCTGAACCGCATTGGATTCAATAAGAGAAAGAAGTTTGTTTTTATGTTTTCTATTTCTCTCTTCGGTGGTCGCATATTCGCCAATGCCCCGAAACTTCCTCCTCTTTTTTTTTTCTTCTTTCTGTTTTTCCTTTTGTCTCTCCTTCGCCTGTCCGTGTGGTGGATTCATGATAGCTGGGCGATTTGAGAATGGCATGTGTTCTCCCCCTTTCCACCACCAACAGAGATGAACAAGAATCAATTCGTTCCACACAAAGGGATTTAATTAATTAATAAGTCAGGCATCAGAAGAACGAGAAGGACAATGAACTAAAACACAGCACACACACACACACCACCCCCGCAGGTATCCAAACACTCACATGTGTGAGAGGACATTACGATAATATTGGATGCAGTACACTTTCTTTTTTTTCTAGTATAGGCTATTAAAAGACAGAAGCAACGCAAATTCGGAATGAGTTCGATGCACGTACTGACAGATATGGTTCAACTACAAAAAGCATAGAGTTAGGAATATAAATAGAGGGAACCTTAGGCTGTTTTATTCGAGAGGGGAATGAAGCCAAGAGACGGAAGGGACGAGGCATTTCGGTTATATTGACTGGGCCCATCTTTAGAGACCCTCTTTTCCGAGTATTGCCTCTCTGAGGTGCACTCATCCTCCTATCGAAAAGGGCAATCCTCACAGTACTCGGTATAGAGGGACTCTAATGGGGCCACACAAGATGGCTGCCGATGAATCTTAATTTGGCTTCATGCGACGTCATCTATGTTCTCTCTATTTTCTTCCTAACTCTATGACAAAAAGAAACAACGCGGAGAAAACTGAACTAATACCGATTGTCTTTTATTTAGCTTCTTGCTCACACTCACGTCTAAGGAGAGCCCACATGGAAACAATGTCTCTGTGCAAGTCGCGTGTGCAATATATATATATATATATATATA